>JAKSZT010054308.1:5703340-5809423 GCA_026826555.1 Tolypeutes matacus
CACCACCCTCAATGAACTTACACATCCTGGAGCCTTGCTACCAACCAGAGATCACAGTTCACACTGTAGACCACACTCTCTCCCACTCAGTTCTGAGTGGTGTGTGCTGATTTAAAATGGCCTACATCCATTGCCACAACAGTACTCAGGACAACCTCCAACTCCCAAAGAAGCCCCTGTATTTCAACTGCTCATCCCCTCCCTTCCCAAAAACTGTCAAGTGGCCACTGGCTCCACCTCATTGTTATAATTTCTTGCATTGCAAGAATCACCATATGTGAGCAAGAGAATACCATCAAGTCCACTCTAGTCCATAGTTCTTCCCCCAATCCAGAGGCGACTGGGATGGTGATGTCCACTCCAACTCCAAGTGAGAGAGGGCTTATATCCCATGGATATGGTGGGTGGGATGATCCTGCCTGCAGATGCAGGCCCTCTCCATTCCCTGGGATGGCCATTTCCCATCGTTGTCTCCTCACCAGGTGACTTGGATGAGTCCTTTTTTTTTTTGGGTAGGAGTTGCAGCTCCACCTAGATTTCATGCACACCTGGCACATAGGTAGGCGGGAGGCTCCAGTCTCTGGAAGTATACCTAAGAAACTCCAGCATCACATGTAGGTTTGAATAGAAGGGACTGGTGAACCATGTGCAGGGAGGACTTATTTGAGTCTAATTCTGTCACTCTCAGGAGCACAGATTCCAAAATAGAACCCACTGATAAGGCATCAGTCTCTGGGGCTATCCCCCCTTATATAGGACCAGGGTGTCTCCGGAGCTCTCAGGAACCCCACGAGCCTAAATTTTTATCATGGATTCATTTTATCATCTTCTTTTAGGCTCAAGGATTCTTTCTAGGCTCTCGGAAAGTTTTCCCTGGAAGATGTGCCCATTTAAAACATCTAGGGAAGCGGCCGTGGCTCAAGCAATTGAGCTCCTGTTTACCATATGGAGGACCCAGGTTCAATCCGCGAGACCTACTGGTAAAGAAAAAGAAAAAAGGCCTCGCACACCGGCATGGTGAAGACACACCAAAAAGATGATGATGCAACCAGGTAGAAGAAAAACAAAACAAAACTAAAACATCTAAGTACATGCAAAGGACCCTGATGAGGGCAGGAATGTGATAAGGATTGTCATGAGCAAGCGTTGGGGGTGAGGAAGAGCAGGGAAGTAGATTACCATCAATTTAGCACCTCCCCTTTTCCTGATCAAAATAAGTACTAGGGGGAAGTTTAGTCCAGTAGAGGAGTCCAGAGAGGCCAGGGATGAGGGAGAGGGTGAGGGTGAGGTAAAGAGGACCCCAAGGAGGTCCATTAGATAGGATTTGTACTTCCTATGCCTCGGGAGCATGTTCTTGGAATGTGCAAAGTTGCCCCTTAGGAAAGTGGTCCTAACTGGTCTCCCTCCCACTTGAGGCTCTTTGACCATGACTTTATCGACTGTGAAACAAATAATGTGTTCAAAGTCTCACTGCTGTAAGTAATAGAGCCAGGATTAAAGAACCAAGGGGCTCTTACTCTTTTATTGATGCTCTGTTGGCTGAGGCAGATTAGGGGGTGGGTGGAGTCGGCGTTTCTGGTACAGTCCCGGAGACCCTCATTAATAGGGAGGGGCTGCTAGGATGCAGATGTGAACAACAACTCCACCTGCTGAGTGGAGGCAACCTAGGTGCTGTCCCTTGGCTTCCAGTGCTCTCCTGTGCTGTGATCCTTGATTGCCTAGGCAGGCACGCTGGAGGTGATACACTAACACTCCAGCACCTCACAACATGAAGACATGAGGCAAGATCTTGGTCCTCAGGCGTCTTTAGTGAGTCTGCTGCTTTTCCTCAAGTACCCCATTTCCTAGTCTGGCAGTGGCCATGTGTGTGTCTGGGATGGGGGGCGCGGTGCTTGAAGAGGAAGGGGCAAGGTATTCTGGGACCCGTGACTTCCTCCACTAGTTGTTACAGGCAGACCTATACATCCTCTCTGTTTACTGAATCTATATTTCCATCCTCAAAGATCCTAGGCTACCCCATTAGGGAAAGTCCCCACTAGAAGGTCTAAGCAGTCTACTGAAGATAGTTAAAGAGAATCAATCCACAGTATGGCTTGTTTCATTTGGTTGTTGGGTTAGCAAAACCTACAGGAAACCCACTCTTCATAGCTATGGGAAACAGCCTTTGCCTGCTGTGGTTTAGCAGGTTTGGTTGTTTAAATAAAAATTTTTGTATAACAATTTGGTGCATAAATATAAATTGAAGTTGTTTTTTATTCTTTGATCATAAAAGCAATATACATATATTACAGACATTTCAGAAAAATTATAAAAGTATGAAACAAAACAAAAATTATCTGTTAATACCTTTACCCAGAGAAAACACATTTTAGAGATTTCCCCTCCAATAGTTTTATCTGTACATATCTAAAAACTTAAAATATAAGCACCTATTTTCAATAAAATATTTTTAATTGTAAATTTTAAAAAGTTTGAACAAGGCTTTGGAGGAGGACTCAAAGTGTTTGTAATTGTTGGTGAATGTGAGTCTTTTTTCAGACCTTTTTTCTCTTCTGTAGATATTTAGAGAATGTCAAGTGGGACTGATAAGACAAAAGATTGAGTGTTGAGAGCAATTGCCTTGAAGCAGCATTGTTGTCCATGGTTACATGTTCTGTGTCTGTCACAGCATGGTTTATGGGAGGGCCAACTATGTCCAAACATCAGGCACAGTATAGACAATAGCAGTCAAGGAAGGAAGCAAGACATAGCGCCAGGTTTGAGGGTAGTGCTAGGCTATAAACAACATGATTAATCCCAAATTTACAAGTTAGAAATGTGCTGTCTGGCAGAAATAAAATGCAAGCCACAGATGTAATTTAAAATGCTCTAGTATCCATGTTAAAAAAGTAATAAGAAACAGGGAAATTTTGTTTTAATAATATATATTTTATTTAATCCAGTGTATCTAAAATATGATCATTTCAGCATGTAATCAATACAGAAAATTGTTAGTGAGGTATTTTATTTTATTTATTTATTTTTTTAAAGATTTTATTTATTTATTCATTTATCCCCCCCTTGCTGCTTGTGCTCGCTGGGTCAGCTAACCACGCCGTGCGGGCGGGCTTGCCTTCACCAGGAGGCCCCGGGAACCGAACCCGGGGCCTCCCATATGGTAAATGGGAGCCCTACTGATTGAGCCACAGCCGCTTCCCTGAGGTATTTTAGATTCTTTTATATATTTAAATCTTCAAAATCTGATATATATTTTGTACTTACAGTACAACTCACATCTTCACTTGGACTAGTCATATTTCACATGCTCAATAGTCAAATGGGGCTAATGGCTACCATATTGGATAGTACAGGTATGCAACAAGTTGGGAATTTTGTAGTGGAAAAAGGGGCAGGATAAGTGGTTTAGAACTAACGTAACAAACAGCGTGAAGGTGTTGAAAGTCTTCATGATTTTGGGCTTATGCCTTAAAAAGGGCTATAAGGTACAGGGAGAGATGATTGGAGGCAATACTGAGGGTACAAACAGGAGGAGCTGGACTTGGGGAATTAAAGGCAAAACCTGCATCTAGGTGATAAATCTGGTGTAAAAGCTTGCATAAACAATGGAGGTCAGCATAAGGCAAGATTCCAAACCAGTCAGACAGTCAGGTGATTTTTGACAAAGCTGTCAAGCCCTCCCAGCTGTGCCAGAACAGACTATTCAACAAATGGTGCTGGGAGAACTGGATATCCATATCTGAAAGAAAGAAAGAGGACCCCTATCTCACACCTTATACAGAAATTAACTCAAAATGGGTCCAGGACCTAGATATAAAAGCAATAACCATAAAACTCCTAGATGAAACTGTAGGAAAACATCTTCACGATTTTGTAGTAGGCAGTAGAAAGCACGAGCCACAAAAGAAAAAATAGACAAATGGGACCGTTTCAAAATTAAACACTTTTGCACTTCAAAGGACTTTGTCAAAAGGGTGAAAAGGCAGCTGACTCAATGGGAGAAAATATTTGGCAATCACATATCCAATAAGGTTTAATATCCATGATATATAACCATGATATATAAAGATATCATACAATTTAACAATAAAAGACAAACTACCTCATTAAAAAGTGGACAAAGACTTGAAAAGACAATTGTTCAAAGAAGAAATACAAGTTTCGAAAAAACACATGAAAAAATGTTCAACATTACTAGCGATTAGGGAAATCAAAACTACAAAGAGATATCATTTCACACCTATTAGACTGGCCACTATAAAAAGTCAGAAAACTGTGTTGTCTATGGCCACGTGTTGGAGCAAGATGGCTGCTGACGTCTGCCAGGGTTCAGGCTTCCTGGGTTCCTCTCTTCCCGGGGCTTACCTCTCTCTGGGCTCAGGCTTGCTTCTCTCCACAAGGCCAGCTGTAGACTATCAGGCGAAGGGCTCATCTTTTTTCTCGGAGCCTTCTCTCCTTTCTCACAACCAAGCGCCTCTGTGTGCTTACTTCCCGGGCTCCAGCATTAAAACTCCAACATCAAAACTCCAGCTCTGTCCTTTGCCATATCTTTTATCTATAAGTCCCTACCCACCAAGGGGCTGCTGACGCCCTGCTGACATGGCCCAATCAAAGCCCTAATCATAATTTAATCATACGCAGAGGAACAGACCAGTTTACAAGCATAATCCAATATCTGGTTTTGGAATTCATAAATAATGTTAAACTACTACATTACATCTTCTGAATGGAGAAGATTAGATTTTAAGTCCTCCTGGTTGTCAGAAGAACACAAGATTTGCAGGACAGAGAAGTTCTAAGGTCTTTCCCTTTCTCTGATGGAGGTAGCAAGAGATGTGTTGGGGAAAGTCATGACACAGAAAGCGCTGGTGCTCCGTTGCTCTTTATCAATAATTTTGTCAGTGCTCCAAGTTTGTAGATTATACTAAACTGAAGTGTCAAAGCAAGGGATTTCAAACTGAAGGAACACTTTGTAAGAGCTTATAGGCTACAAAGTAAGCCTTTACGTAGAGAAATATCATAATAATGTAATGAGGGAGACAGCTCAAGCTATTGTTAATATTTGACATTCCAAATATAGCACTTGAAATATTTGAAGAACAGAAAACTCTGTACACTTAAAAAGCTCTGAAAGCTAATTATTCATATACAGGATTAGAGCTATAATAAGTAAAATCATAAAATTTCATACTTTGAAGGGACTCAGGGGTCCATTTGTTACTCTATTCAATGTTTCCAGCCACATACCAGGGAGAGGACCTTGGGTTGCAGATTCCTTACAGCTGATTTTCTGAAGACACTAATTTTAAGCTGCTCCAGGAGAAACAATGCCGGTCATCATTAAGAATGCCATGCCTTGGAAGCCAAACAACAAATATGGTCTAGTCCCAGGAAAATCCATGCTCATCAGGGGACAGCAGACTAGAGAGATAGGGCATGCAGGATCAGGGAAGAAGATTTGGTAGCCCTAAAAGAAGGGGAAGAGAATTGATCTCACGAGAACAGGCTAAAAAAATTATGAATTTTGTCTCTAAAGATGAATGTGAAGAAAAAGGGGATTTATGTGTTTAGAGTATAAATCTAAGAAGAATATGGACCAGGCCTGGTATATTATTAAGGGAAATAGAGAAAGAAAAATGAAATAAAATAAGGGAACCCTCCCTGCCCCAGGGCTTTTTCATCTCCTCCCCCACTCTTTCATGGCCCAAGGTAGGCACTGCTCAGCCTACTTTTCCTGATTTAGGTGGTCTTCACTAAACCTACAACCCTTGGTCTTTTCCCCCATGTAGCCTGCCTACACAAATTGTTGTGGTCACTTCTTTTCTACACCCAAAGACAAGAACAATGAGCCGTGCTTTTTAATTCTCATAAGTTATTTGTAAACACTATAAGAATATGTGGGAAAGTTACAAAGAATCCAGAACTTAAAAGATCTTATAATCATGGCCTCTAGGATATAGTATTTTATTCCTTTATAATAGAATATAGGTACAGGGCAAACTGGATATAGGCACAGGGGCAGTACCTAATTTATAGAACTGTGAGAATCAAAGGGGGAAAAGTACAAGTAAAATGCTTAATATAGAGCTGGCATGTAGAAACTGGTCAATAAATATTCACAATTGTGATCTTTATGATAAAAAGAGACAAATTAACTTTCTCAAACCATCCAACTCACTTTTTTGGGACCAGTTTTCCACTCAAAACACACAGTCTCCTTAGTGACAAGAATACTATTCCATCAAGATCCCTTTCTCCAGTACCTAGGCTTTTATTACAGATGGTGTTTTAGTTTCCTTGGATGCTCAGGCAAATACCATGCAATGGGTTGGCTTAAACAATGGGAATTTATTAGGTCACGGTTTTGAAGCTTGGAAAAAGTCCAAATCAAGGTGTCATCAAGGTGATGCTTTCTTCCTGAATTCTGGCGCTCTGGGGCTGGCTGCTGGTGATCCTTGGTCCTGGGCTTCTCTGTCACATGACAATGCACATGGCTCTTGGCCTTCTACTGCCTCTCCCTTCTCTTCTGTTTTCTTCAGCTTCTTACTTCCCATGGCTTTTTCTCTATTTCATTCCACTTATAAAGGGCACCAGAATAGGATTAAGATCCATCCTGACTGAGATGGGCCACACCTTAACAGAAGTAACCTCATCAAAAGGTCCTACTTCCAATGGGTTCACACCCACAGGAAGGGACCAAGTTTAAGAACATGTTTTTCTGGGATACATACAGCTCCAAACCACCACAGATGGCTTTCAAACCTTTACCCATGACCCTCAATCAAAACTACATTTTAGGTCTTGACCCAGTTCACATGTGAATTGTTTTACAAACAATACTTACCTTGGCCATTTGTGTTTCACTTTGATATTTTCTATACTGTCCTATCCTATCCCAGTTTAATCTGTTTCATTAAAATAGGAACACTTACAGTGATTGTTTTAGTTTGCTAAAAGCTAATGATGCTCTCTCCTCTGAGAACTGCTGCAGGTGATCCTGGACTCCTCTTTCAAATGGGAAAACGCATGACAGTGTCTGCCCATCTCTACCTTCTCCTCTGGGCTCCATTGCTTTCAGCCTCTGGCTGCTCCATCTGTGGTTTTCTCTCAGCTTCTGTGGGCTCCTCTCTGAGCTCCTGTGGCTTTTTCTCTGTCTGTCTTTCTGTATTCATCACATTTATAAAGGACTCCAGTAAGAGGATAAAGGCCCAGCCTTGCTCATGCCCTACTGAAGTAATCTAATTAAAGTCCCTTAGCTATGCAAATATTCTCACTGTCCTGATTTTGTGATAATCAGGGTAGGCTAAACATTCACTATATTAGAATCCATGCGTGTGTCCCCAGACCTAGTTTTTCTCCCTAGGTCTGGTTTTTATAATGCTGTTGATAAACTAAGCCTGATTTATTATATGACCATCCTATATGGGAAAAGACTGTAACTTTGGGTATCTTTGGTCAACCTTAGGAGTTATAGCAGGGGGATGGATGTGGCTCAAATGGTTGGGCATCCGTCTCCCTTATTTTTTTATTTTTTATTTTTTAAATATTTAATTTATTTATTCATTTATCCCCCCCTTGCTGCTTGTGCTCGCTGGGTCAGCCAACCATGCCACGCAGGCGGGCTTGCCTCCCATATGGTAAACGGGAGCCCTACTGATTGAGCCACAGCCGCTTCCCCCCGTCTCCCTTATGGAGGGACCTGGGTTCGATCCCTGGGACCCCCTGGTAAAAATAAAAAAAGAAAAATATAGAAGGCATGCAGGCCACTAGGCCCTGTCGGTGGGTACGCCTCCAGGCCCCGCAAGTGGATGAGCAGCCAGGCCCCATGCGCGGGTGAGCTGCCAGGCCCCACGAGCCACGCAGTAAGAGGATGACGTAACAGGAGAGTGACACAAGGGAGAGCCAAGACGAGACCCACCGAAAAACCAGGAACTAAGGTGGCGTAGGTGGTGGGACACCTCTTTCCCACATCAGAGGTTCCGAGGATTGAATCCCAGTGAAGACAAGAGGAGAAGGATGATAAGAGAGGGCAGGAAACAGACACAAGGAGTTGCCCAGCAAATGGACACAGAAACAGCAAAAACTAGGGGGAGGGGATAAAAATGGATAAAAGTAAATAAGTAAATAAATAAATCCTTTAAAAAAATGACTAGGGGAGGAAGATACGGACTATAGTTAGTAGTAATACTTTGACGATGCTCTTTCATGATTTGTTAACAAATGTTTCACAACAATGCAGGATGTTTGTGTGTGTGTGGGTGATGTGTGGAAGCCCTGCATGATGTTATGCATGTTTGTTTTGTAACACCACTATGTTTACTGGGGAAAAAAAAAAAAAAAAAAGACCCTTAGCTGAATAATCTAATCAAAAGGTCCCAACTACAATAGGTTCACAACCACAGGAATGGATTATCTCTAAGGACCTGATCTTTTCTGGGGTCCATAAAATCCTCAAACTACTACAGTGATCCACTAAATTAAATCCACAGCTTATTAATGGGCCTAGAATTACAGTTTTTAAAAAGCATTCTGCTTTAGAGGAAATTTGGGTAGAACAAGCAGGTAATTGGCATTCTGAGGACTTCTAGGCTAGGTAAGAACTGTGTGCTTAGGTTTCTGGCCCACCATAGCAATTGACTCATCTGGGCAACTCCTCTCAGATAACTATTGAAAACAAAGTGTTTTCAGTTAAGTTCATGGTTTATAATATATATTTAAGATTTATTTTATTTTATTTTATTTATCTGCACCCCCCGCCATTTCTGCTCGCTGTCTGCTCTCTGTGTCCACCCGCTGCGCAGTCTTCTGTATCTGTCTTCTCCTCTCGTCTTTTTAGAAGGCACCAGGAATCGATCCTGGAAACTTCCAACATGGGAGAGAGGCGCTCAATCACTTGAGCCACCTCAGCTCCCTGGTTTGTTGTGTCTCTCATTGTCTTTTTCCTCTGTGTCTCTTTTTTTGTTGTGTCATCTTTTGTGCCAGCTCTCCACATGGGCCAGCTCTCTGTGCAGGACAGCTTTCCAGGCAGGCCTGCCCACCTTCACCAGGAGACCATAGGAATCGAACCCAGGACCTCCCATAGGGTAGATGGGAGCCCAATTGCTTGAGCCACACCTACTACCTGGTTGATATATTTTTAAATTAAGATTTTCATATTAGGACAGTTACTGAGTGCCTGCGATGTGTCTGACCCTGTGCTTGGTGCTGGGGTGTTGAGATAAATGGAGAGGTCCCTGTTCTTCAGGAGCTGACATGCTAGATGGGGAGATGGCCTGGTAGGATAGCATGGCACGGCAATAGCTATAACAGAGGCCCACCTAAGGTTTCATAGAGAAGCACAGAACGGTCAGTTAGCCCACACTGGGTGGTGGGAGTTGGTGGTAAGAAGAGTTCATGGAGTACACAGCAGCAGAACTCAGTTGTGATGGATGAGTGGAAATTAGCCTGAAGATGAGAATGGGTAGGCTGGGGAAGGTGGGGTATATGACTAAAAGAAATTAGATTCAGATTCAAAGGTAAAAGATAGGTGTCATCTATTAGGTGTCAGGTAATTTACATACATCATCTAATCTCTTACATAAGATTCTCATTTTATAAATTAGGAACCTGAGGCTCAGAGAGCTTAAGTGGCTTGCCCATAATCTAGAGAAGGGGATTTTTAACTCCTCTTTTGGTCTCCTTTAGTCCATAGTGTCTCCACTTTTGAAAGTGATGTAGGGAAAGCTAATCAGATCCTCCTGTCCAATTTTCCTTAGTGTCACTATGACCAATAAAATTCTGGACTGAACTGAGCATCATTGCATGCAGGGATGTCTGACCTCCCTCTGAACACTCCAAACGATACCCTCTCTAAGCACACACATGGATGGGACGGAGGAGCTAAGATACCACATTCTCCTACTCTGGTGAGAGGCTATATTCTTGAGTAGTTAAGTACCTTGGCTCTGGACTCAGATCCCACTTCCACCACTTTTTTTTTTTATAAGTCAGATGATCTGACTTTTTTTTTTTTTTTTTAATCTTTTTATTTATTTATTTATTTTACCAGAAGGTCCCGGGGATCGAACCCAGGTCCCTCCACATGGGAGACGGACACCCAACCATTTGAGCCACATCCGTCCCCCTTCCACCACTTTTTAACTGTGTAACCATGGGTGAGCTTCACTGCATTTCTAAGACTTGGTTTTCTCATATGTAAAATATGGTTAATAATGGTACCAAACTCATCAGGCTTTTGTGAGAATTAAAAGAGAAAAAATCATATAAAGTGCTTAACATAATGCTGGTGCATAGAAACTGCTCAATAAATATTAACAATTATAGCTACTATATAAGAAGAGGCAAGTTCATTTTCCTAAACTCAGGTTTCACTCATTGGTCTGAACTTTGTTTGAATTCTTATCTTCTCTAAAGCTTTTGCAAGGCTATGGGTGAAAGAGCAACTGCCCAGATAGGTCAGGGCCAGGGCATTGTCAGAAAGCCAGGGTAGAAACGCAGCTTTTATGTCACTGGACAGAACTTTCAGTCTCTAGAACACTACAGGCAAACTTCCATTTAGGATGTGGGTTACTAGTTAGGAGGTGGGGTAGAAGGGAAGGACAGGGCAATTGAATAAGAAAGAGGAGAGCAGAATGTGGAAGAGAATGGTAAGAATGGGGATTACTTGTCTGGATAAAGATGTAGGGCAGCCAATAAGAAAGTAGATGGAGAAGGAGAAGCCAGAGAGAGAGAGAGAGAGAGAGAGAGGAGATGGGGAGGAGGTGGAGAGTGAAATGGGGGAGAGAAAGAAGGAGGAGGAGGAGAAGGAGAAGGGGAAGAGGGTGTGGTAGGAGAGAAGGAAACAAGAGGAATGAAAGATCTCAAGAGATAAGGTAATGTGTTAAAAAAAAAACTCTGGCAGTTGTAATTATATGTCTGTTAGATGGTGTTTCCTCTTCTAAGGCATTTACTTTGTAAATTATGTGTCATAGAGGGAAAAGGGGAATATTACAAAAAGGTAGGCACTCCCTCCCCTTCCTTGAAATCAAAGTTGGAGATTGGGTGAGATAGCAGTCATTAAATTTTTGTTTTACTCCATCTTTTGGCCACTCTGTGAACTTTGTTCCATTTCATTGGTGGTTAATGTTCTTTTGATATGTCTAAGCTATAAGCTTAGATTTCTATCACCTTGAGCCAAAGATGATGAAAGGTGAGCCCACAAAATCAGGATTTTGTCACAAGTTAAAGAGTCTTAGAATTGGGAGTCCACCCTCCATGCAGTAAAATCATCACACATTTTGCCAACTCATTATCAAGGTCCAGCCTGGAATCCCTATTGTTAGAGTTCACAAAAAACAGACTATCCTTTATTGGATAACTCTCAGAGTTGTAAAATGTTCTCATCCTTGTGTTGAGCTAAAATTTTTCCTGGTAACTTTCATGCAGAAGATCTAATGCCACCAGTCAAAGCAGCAGAAAAGCCAGTGCGTTTCCTTTTCTTCATGACAGACTTCAAATGCTGGCTAGACATTTTCAGTCCCTAAATCTCATTTTGATGACTTCAGGCCCTTTGCCATTTTGAATAATCTCTTCTGGACAGTATATAATTATGAATGCTCCTCTTAAATCAAGGGGCTCATAACAATACAACATCAGCGGATATTTTCTGGTATTAAGCCAGAGTAATATGACAGAAATTGGTAACCATCCCAATACACACTTCAAAGACTTTATTTTATTTTATTTTTTTCTCTTTTCTTTTCACAAACCCTTGTGTCGAGGGCTGACTTTCAATAGATTGCAGTGAGGGAGCTGCTCTGCTATGTAGGAAACCCCGCAAAGACTTTTGAAAGTGCTGAATGTAATGTAACTTCACAATTATAAACAACACAGTCAAGTTCAAAGGTGCCTTCTTGTAAAGAAGAAAAGAATGAAATTCAGAAAAGTAAGAGTGAGCAGACAGAGTGGGAGATTATAGGTCCTAAGGTCCTAATTACAGCCTGAGGTGCTGAGAACTGAGTTTCTAATACCCAGGCAGGGACAGGAGACTTCACCTTGGAACATTGGGAGGTGGCAACTTGAAGAGAGGTCCCCTGTATAAAGTCTGGATCCTCTAACAGGTATAAAGTCTGTGAAAAGGGGAAAAGAATCCCCTACTCACTGGACTGGGGTGTGAAAAAGTGATGAGAAAACTGGTTAGGACCTTGGGTAAAATGAAAAATTATCTGACAAATTAAAACCTCAGGCTTCTGATATGCACTGTGAAATGCACTGGTTTGGGGCCTCAATATTTTGTTGTCTGCATAGAGAGTGAACTACAAGCTAAGAAATTAACACAAGAGCTAGTCCAGGGCCATTGACATTCCTAGAGCTTGTCAGAGCAGATGCAAAACACATGTATATGGATATTTTCATAAATGAGGGCAGATGGGACTTCCACAGGGAAAAACAAAACACCAACAAAACCAAAATTAAAATGAGGACACAATAAGAACAAGTTACATTAGGAAAGAGAGTCAGTAGACACAATAAGAAATTTTGCACCAGAAAAATTGGAGATAATAAAACAATGTGAAAGAGATAAAATAAGTATGCTTAAAATATTTAATGAGCTAAAAGAAGAAATAGAAACCATAATGAAAAAAAAAATAGAACAGTATGATAAAAAAGAACAGGAGGATTTTTAAAAAAAGAATCAAATAAATCTTTAACAAAAGAGAAATTAGTCAGTAATATTAATAAGACAGGGGACAAGTAAAATAATAGATCAGAGATAGTTGAAGATGAAGTTAGTGAGGTGGAAGATAGCTCTGAAGAAATTACCCAAAAATGTATTGAGAAATAAAAAGAAGGAAAGCATAAAAATGAGGTAAAGAGATGTGGAGGAAAGAATAATAAAGTCTATCATATATTTAATTGAAATTCAAGAAGGAGAGAATAAGGAAAATAATGGAGAAGTACCCATCAAAGAGATAATAAATGGGAATGTTCTAAAACTGAAGAAAGATATGGGGGTTCCATTTGAAGAAATACAACTAGTCCTGAGCTGATAAATGAAAACATGTCCAGTTTGGGGTCATTACAAACAATGTAGTTGTGAACAATTTTGTAAATATCTTTTGGTGTACATATGCATGTATATATATGTATTCAGAAGTGGAATTGCTAGGTCAAATCTAGACCTGGATTGCTGATCTGCATAGTGCCTACGTTAGTTTATTGCACACAGTAAGTATCCATCCAGTGTATGGATCTACAAAAATGGTGTGGGAATCTTTGGATCTAAATTTTAGATTCTCAATGGCTCTGCTATATGACAATAGCATATAGTCCATATTGTTTAATTGTAGAACACCTAAAGCATATACCCACATTTTCAGAGCCCACTGGACTTCTGTATTCTCTATCTTGCTTTCTAGGCTTTCAATGTTGCCATGCTATCCTGAATATTGTATCTTTATGCAGTTTCATTCTTACTTCCCCTCCCAGTCTTTCTCACAATCTCTCCCTCTCCCCTTCTCTCTGTCTCTGTCTGTCTCTCTTACACACACACACACACATACACACCACACTCACACTTACACTTTATACATGTTTTATGTTTGACTCTTCCAGCAGAGGGGGGGTTCTCAGGTGTTTTCAGGGTGAAAGCTCCTGGTTGACCCCCACCCTACTCTACTTTCTCTATTTTAGCCACCCCCCTCACCCCAGCAGCATATCCAGCTGTTCATATCCAGTGCAAAGGAACATATTTGGGTATGAAGAAACTTGAGTTAATAGTTAAAAGCTAAAGTCAATATTTGCAAGCTGTAGAAAAGTTATTTAAAAACTCAATACTTCATTTTTTTTCAACAATAAAATGTGGATTGAAATTACCCATCTTCATTCTTTTGAAAAATATTTTTGGATTCCCTAAACTGTTCCAGGAGTTATTCTAGGTGCTGGAGATATAGCAGGGAACAAAATCAATAAACCAAACTTTGGTGGTCCTTTATCAGGATTAATTAAGTCAATGGCTGCAAAATGCTTAGGATAGGCTTAGACATATAAAATGTGCTTAGCAATTTATTTGCTTAACAAATACTTATTAAATATTTACAGTTGCTGTAATCAGTGTTGTAGGTACTAGTGACATATCGTTGAGCAAGACCAGGTGCAGGAGACAAAACATAAACAAATAAAATACAAGAACAAATTAATTTCAGATAGTGATATGTGTGTATAATTCACATAAATCAGTGAGAGAAAATGAAATGCTGTACTTTGGAGATCAATGGAAAAGTTTTATTTAAAAAACTTAAAATAAGCCAGCTAACTGAATAGTGATGCTAGGAGTAAAAAGAGTACTCAGCATATGACAATCAACATACGGCAATCAGAACCAATGAGAATACACTTCAGAGGGACAGCAGACCTTGGAACCCGATGTAATCATCAGTAAGCAGGTGCCACCCATTATTCCTCTCATTGGGAAGAGAAGAAAAATAATCACATAATACTTGGGCTTCTTATACCTTGATTTCACAACCAGTTATATTTGTGGTTATTTTTATTCAAATGATCTGTGATTCCTTGATTCTAGCCCAACCTCTCGATCAACCAAAAATTCCTATACAATTTTCCAGCCACGATGACCTTGAATTATAGACTACCAAGTTTAAAAGAAACCATGTTAGTCATATCACTTAACTAATAAGGTATAATCTCAGAATGCAGCTGTGAGAAAAGGAAGTATGTTGGGCTAGGAGTTAGAAGATCAAAATTCTAGTTCCGGCACTGAGTCATTAAATGTGTGGCCTTGGAAAGGTACGTGCTCTTCCTTTGATTTGGTTTCCTTATTTAAAAATTAAGGGTAGTAATCCTTACCTCTCGCAATTGTCATGAGGAGTAAACAAAACGGTATATGTAAAAGTTCTTTGGAAACTAAAAAGTGCTCTAGAAGTGAAGGAAAATATTAATCTAGGAGCATGGATCACAGCCACTCTCTGGGAAGAGCTGAGAGTATGATGGACTTGACTTCTAGCCCCTGCCATGGGCTTATTTTGAAGCTTTCTGTAAGCTACCTCCTCTCTGTTTGGTTTCTTGATCACCAATATGGGGGAGTTATTCTTGCTCTGAAAGCTTCTTTCTAGGTAACACATTCCAACACATTCCATGATTCAATGAGTCTCTTCCCAGAAAAGTAGGGAAAGTTGAAATAGCCCCAAAGTAGCTCAAATGACCTTTGGAAAAAAAAATGTTTATCTCCAAATAAGCCAAACTTCTGAAAGTTTTACTGCTTGGATTTTTATTGTTGACAAAAATAGCTTCTTGTTTTTATCATACATATAAATTGATCAGAAATATTCAAATTTTATAAGGGAGGTTGGAAATGTGATGAACCAAAGTTCAAGATTGTACCATGATTCATATAAGCATTCATTTTTCTTTTTAAATTCCATCCTTACAGCCTCCCTCCTATCCAAATCTCTGTCCACTATTTGGGCAATTTTGTATTTTATTTTTATCACTCAACCCCTCAGTTGTAACAAAAAAGTTTTTTTTTCTACATTATTTTAAACTGTTTTGGGGGCAGCATTAAGCTTATTGAGATGGTCTGGGTGAGGGATATCTCCAAGATCCCAACCCAGAGTGAGGTGCAGAAGCCTATTCTCTCCAAGGCTTTTACCACAACCTGAAGTGGGATGATGGAAGCATCAATGTTGGCAGAACAGGAGGACCAGAGTCAAGGGACATTGTCCTTGCATTCTGGCAGCTCCCCAGCATATGGAGGAGAAAATATAGAGGGAGATGGACATATGAACATTTCGTAATTACAGGCTCTGCTACTGTGTGCTGGGAATAAAGGGTCACAAAGCTAGCTAGTGTACAGTAGGGTGGAGGTGGGAGCTGACCTAGTTCTTCTGCCTTTGCTCACAGAATCTGGGGGGTCTGAGATGATCCCCCAGAAAAAGTGACTTATGAGCTAAGATCTGAGTAGGAATTACATAGATATGGAGAGGAGAGGACCAAGAGCTTTTCTAAGCAGAACTTGGACAGGAAGAACCTTTGCATATTAGAGGAACTGAAAGCAAATGAGAGTAGGGTGGGAGATGAGGTAAGAAGTTAGATTGGGAACAGAACATTGCATAGTCTTGTAGGCTATTTTGGTTTTTGTCCGATATGATTCAGGAAATCAGGTGAAAGGTGAGAGTGGTGGTGGATGTGGAAATGGAAAGAAAGGTCACATTCAAGAAATATTTAAAAGGAGGTAAAATAGAGTTGGTGATGGATTGGATAAAAGCATGAGGGAGAGAGTGGTGCTAGGCTGCTGTCTGGGCTCTGACTTGCCTACGAGGGGACCTTCCTTGGTGGCAAGCTAAGGTTCTGAACCACTATGTCTTGCTGCTCTCATTTTCAGTGTGAGAAGTGGGGAATTGGCTGTCCAGGTCCACACTGCAAACCTGTCATGGTTTTGTAAAAGAGAGGTTCATATTTGGAGTGTAAGAAGAAGCCAGAAGAGAAAGTGAGCAGGTAGAGAGGCCAGGCAGGAGAGGTGCGTGCAGGAAGAGGAGAGCCTGGTACACACTGCTAGGACAGGGGGCAGGGTAGACAGAGAAGAGGCAGGAGGGGAGGGTGCTCCGGGCAAGGGGAAAGGAGATGGAAGGAGAAAGACACTGAGAGGGAGGAAAGAGAGGCTGGGGAATATTGAGTGTGGAAATGGAAGAATCTTGGGCTATCAAAGTTAAAACAGTCCCCGTCGCCTCAAAAAGCCTCTTGATGTACAATTGGGAACATGAATGTTGATGTTTCAATTTTATTATAAATGTAATACTTGTGCTTGTGGACATTTTGGATACATAAAAAATGTAAAACAAAATCACCTATAGTGTCAGTCAGAGAGGTCAAGGCTAATCATTCCTCTTAGGTTTCTTTTTTTCTTTGCATTTTAATGTGGTCAAGATTGTGCAATTTTATGTCCTCCTTGTAAACCATAAATAATAGTTGTAAACATTTCCTCCAGGCTATCCCAAACTCACTGAAATGAGAGATTTAGACAAGCTGGTTACGAAATCGACTGAAGTTAAGTGGGTGGCCTCAGGGCTGTGACTTTGACCCAACCACAGCTCTTGGCAGCTCAACGACAAAGTAAACCACTTGTACGACGAAACGGGCACCACAAGCCTGGGCTGAAGGCGAATCCGCAAAGGAAGCCAGACTGAGAGTCCTGCCAGTGGCTGGGGGTGGGAACTGGCGGGGAACCAGCCAAGGGTGAGGCCTGGGCTCAGTCCGAGCCCAGTTGCCGGCGCGTCCACGAGGTTCCCACGCCGAGTATTATGAGGTGCGTGCTGTTTCTGCTGCTGTGGGGGCTCCCCCAAGTCTGGGGAAGTTCTCAAGGTGAGTGGGACGAGGATAAACGAGGTATGCGTCCAGACAGGGCGGCCAAAGAGAGCCAGGCTGGGAAACCCGGCGAGGCGCGATAGGGCTGGTTGGAGCTTGGACTCCCCTCGGAAACTCGGCGCGCACTCCCTTGAGCGCACGCGGCGCGATCCAGACTGGGGGGTCTGCTTTTCCCAGCTTTCCGCTCCCGGGTGTGGGGAGGGGGAGCGGGGCTCGCAGCCTCCGCTCACTAGACCAGTCCAGCCCTCCACTTTTCCCCCTTCGCTTTCCTTTCGCTTTCTGCGATCTCGGCCACTCGTTACGCTCCAATCGTTCAATCCGCGCTCTGTCCACGCTCCGCAAGGGAAGTTCGTGTTCCGCTGCCTCCAGACCTCGTCCTTCGTCAACAGCAGCTGGGTGCGCGCCGACGGCACGGCGTGGCTTGGAGAGCTGCAGACCCACAGCTGGAGCAATCACTCGGACAACATCAGCTTCCTGAAGCCCTGGTCCCGGGGCAACCTCAGCGGTCCGCAGTGGGAGGAGCTGCAGCATTTATTTCGGGTTTATCGAAGCTGCATTATCAGGGACACTCAGGATTTCATCAAAACGCTGCATTTAATCTGTGAGCTGAGGGATGGGATCCCGGGGAGGTACCCCAGGGGAGAGAGTGGACAGGAGCCCAACTGGGAGACCGTGGCTTTACCTCATGGGATTTCCTGTTCTCTCCACCCTCTTCTGAGTTCCACTTTTGCCTGGAAATGTTACAGCTCTGACTCCTCAAAATACCCCTTGTTCCTGTCCACTCCAGGTCACTGACTCTATTTCCCTGAACTCTGGGTTTTTTTCTCTGGATCCCTTCCAAGGTCTTTGACATCTTGGATCTCTCTCCATGTCTCTTCTCAGATCCCATTGAGGTCCAGTTGTCTGCAGGCTGTGAAGTGCAGCCTGGGAGTGCTTCAGAAAGCTTCCTCCACATAGCATTTCAAGGAAAAGATATCTTGAGTTTCCAGGGAACCTCATGGAAGCCTACTCCAGGGGCCCCGCTTGGGGTCCAGATGATCAGTAGAGTGCTCAACCAGGACCAGGGCACTAAGGAAACAGTGCAGTGGCTCCTCAATGACACCTGTCCCCAGTTTGTCAGTAGCCTCCTCGAGGCAGCGAAGTCAGAGCTGGAAAAGCAAGGTCAGCCTGCCTCCCTCACTGCCCTCCACTATGGGGTTCCTCTCCATCCAGGGATTTTTCATTTAAGTGTTTTTGTCTTTTTAAACACCAGAGGACGTGAAAGGCCTAGGAGGGGATGGATAAGGGGTGAGGGTATTCATTCATTCCACAGACATTAGTTGAGCACCTTTTGGATTACATGAATTGAACTAAATAAACATGAGGGACCAAAATTGGGTAAAGCAGATAGGGTCCCTGCTTTAGGGGGAGGATGAGAGGACAAATTAACAATTAAAACCATATTGGGAACATGTTGCATATGTTAGAGCTGAACAGAATGCTATAGGAAAACAGAGGAGGGGCATTGACATGAGACTGGGTTCAGAGACAGCAGAATGAGTATCAGGAAAGGCTTTCCTGGAGAAGGCGATACAAATGGATTGAAGTTGGAGATGTGGGGAGCATGAGCCTGATGTGAAACCTGGAGCCTCCAATGCAGAGGTTGGAGACCCTATTTTAAGATCCTTCCATTTCCTTGTTGCATACAGTGAAGCCTGAGGCCTGGCTGTCCAGCGGCCCCAGCCCTGGTCCTGGCCGTCTGCTGCTGGTGTGCCACGTCTCAGGATTCCACCCTAAGCCCGTGTGGGTGATGTGGATGCGGGGTGAGCAGGAGCAGCCCGACACCCAGCAAGGCGACGTCCTGCCCAACGCTGATGGGACATGGTGGCTTCGCGTGACCCTGGACATGGCAGCTGGGGAGGCATCCGGCCTGTCTTGCCGAGTGAGGCACAGCAGTCTAGGTGGCCGGGACATTATCCTCTACTGGGGTGAGAAAAAGCTTGGGCTCAGGCTGGAAATGGGAGAGGAGCTGGAAATGGAGTGGAGCGTCAAAGACCCAGGACAGAGGAGTTTTGGAGAGAGGCCCCCAGCCAGGAGAGAAAGAAAGAGGGGATTCTGAATATATGGAGAAGAGTAAGGATCTCCACCTCAAAAAGGACTGAGATCAGATGTTCCATATATAAGAAAAAACAGGCGTGATGGACTCAGAGATCCAGAAGTAGGGGGCAAATAAAGAATCCCAGGAGGATTCAATCCCCAGGAAGAAGAGGACTGGAGACTTTAGAAAGACGGATTAACAGATAGCTATGATATGTTGAGTGCTTCTATGTGTGGGCTGAGTACATTATTTCATTTAATCATCACAAATCTTCTTTGAAGCAAGTACTATTTTTAAAAAATATATATAATAAACTTTATTTTAGAGAAGTTTTAGATTACTGAAAAGTTACATTGAAAGTATAGGGGATTCCCATATAACCTCCCCTGCCCCCTCCCACATTTTCCCCTATTAATAACATCTTACTTCAGTGTGGTACATTTGTTACAGTTGCTGGACCAATATGGAATCATTGCTACTATCCAAGGTCTATACTTTACACTATGGTTCACACTTTGCACTGTACGGTTTTATAGGTTTTGACAAAATGTATAATGCCTGTATCTGCCATTGCAATATCATGTAGAACAATTCCAATGTCCTAAAAATGCCCCATGTTACACCTATTCTTCCCTCCCCTTCCCCTCAGACCCTCTGTTAACCACTATTTTTATATCAGTGTTTCAAGTTCTTCTGTTACTACAATGATAATAAGTCTACTTTGGTCTGTGGTTGCACTCCCCCCCCTTATGTTTGTTCATGCCTCAGTTTTGAGGCTTTTAGGATGGTGATGCCTGCTCTGCTTCAGATTGGGAGGATGCTTAGTTCTTATGGGGCAGATGTCAGCAGCTGTTTTGCTTGCAGCTATAGATACTCTTTGTTTTGGGGATGGGAGTTGTCCATCATGATCATTTTGTTAGTTGTCTTGGGTGAGTTCGATGAACTGGAGAGTAGGTATTGGCCGAAACTCTGCTAAGATTCAAGGCTCAACTGAAATATGACAGACTGAAGATTTAAGTGTCTGGGACATATATTTAACGGGTATAGTGCAAATTATAGGTTCAAATAAAAGGAGTAGAAGAATCATGAGTAGAGAAATTATAAAAGAGTCTAACTCTGTTATGTTGGGGAAACAGATTATCATATATTCCAGGATAAGGCTCACTGATGGGATGAATCAGGTCCTATTATTCTAATTTTAGATATGAGGAAACTGGAGCTTGGATAGGCTAAATTGCCCAGTCACATAGTAAGCGAAAGGATTCAATTTAGGTTCAGATCTGCCTTGCTACAAAGCTTTTGCCCTTTGCCACTATTCTTTACAACTGTATGCTGAAGTTAATTAACTTAGGGATCCCCAGACCCTGAGAAAATTTGGGGAATCTAAATTTACAAGGAATGAAAATGGGCACTTTAAATGGGGGGTGGGAGGGAATAAGAGCCACCTGACCTCCTCACAAGTCCTCAGACAGGAACATGAAATAGGGAGGGGTCCTGTGGTGAGAGATACCCTGTGTTTCACCTCAGCAGATGGAGGCCACACTCCCGTGGGCTTGATCATCCTGGCAGTACTGGTGACGATTGTGCTCATTGTAGGCTTAACCTTGTGGTTTAGGAAGCCCAGGTGAGTTTCCTCGTTCTACCCCCTCCTTCCCTCACCCCTCTTCCCATTTCCTCTCGCCTCTACCCTCTATCCACCTTTTCTTTAAAAGGGTCTGTCTTTTTTATTCCCTCACAGCTTCTATCAAGGCATCCAGTGACTCTCTTCACACACCTATCTTTCTAGAGCCCAGGACCTCAAGTTCCCAGGACTTCAGTGCTGGTCTGCTTAAGAATTGAGAGTGAAAGAGAGGTACTTTGAAGAAGTGGAGAACAATCACAAGGCAGTTCCAGTCACATCCTTTTAATATTTTATCTAAAAGAGCCAACATTCATTTTCATTAGACTGCAAGTCTGTAAGTCCAAGTGATTCTTTTAAAACAGAGGTGCAAACTCAGCTACTTACCAAGGACAAGCAGAGTGTGAAGGGGATGCAAGTGCTTGTGTGTTTAGTGTTTGAATGATGGGCTCAGAAATGAACGGGAAAGCACATGTCCTGTCCTAAGGAAGCAGCTCGAGCTGCTTGTTTTCATGTTCAGGCTCGGATTTGGCTCTAATCTATATTTTTCAAGAAAAACTGGAAATCTGGTTTTTATGTGAACATGCATGATTTTAAAATGTTAACTCAGACTTTACAAGATACTGTGTGGAACAGTCTAAATATATATCTGCTCATCAACAACAACTCTGGGGCTTCCATTTTGTGTCTCTTTTATAAAAAGTTTGTCATGAATGACAGTGGCTGTTTTAGGACATAGTTTTTATTGTGAATTTGGATTTATAACCAAAAAGGGACATTTTCCCTTTAAAAGAAAGTTAGGATGCAAGAGACAGAAGCATCTCAAGTTTATCACTTGGTATAACTTCATTAAAAGAGGAGACATTGTCATGTATATGTATTATATATGATTGTTGAATTATATATGCTAGAAAAAACATGTTCCCTTTTTTTTTTAAGATTTATTTTATTTACCCCCCCCCCACCATTGTTTGCATTTGCTGTGTCTGTTGTGTGCTGGTTTTCTTTTTTCTTTTTTTTTTTTTAGGAGGCACCAGGAACCAAACCTGGGACCTCCCATGTGGGAGGGAGGCGCCTAGTCGCTTGAGCCACCACCGCTTCCTTCTTTGTTGTGTCTCTCATTATGTTTTCCTCCATGTGTCTCTTGTTGCGTGATCTTGTTGCATCAGCTTGCCACACCAGCTCGCTGTCTTGCTCATTTTCTTTAGGTGACACTGGGAACCGAACCCGGACCTCCCATGTGGTAGGTGGGAGCTCAATCACTTGAGCCACATCCGCCTCCCAAAACATGTTCTTAATCTTAATCCTGTTCCTGAGGGTGTGGATCCATTGTAAATAGGACCTTTTGAAGATATTTTTAGTTAAGATATTTTAGTCAAATGAATCAGGATGGTTCTTTTTTTTTTTTTTTTTTACCGGGAGGTTCCCAGGGATCGAACCCGGGTCCCTCCGTATGGGAGACGGATGCCCAACCAGTTGAGCCACATCCGACCCCCGGGATGGTTCTTATTCCTATTGCTGGACGTCTTATTGAGAAAAAGCCACAGGGAAGAGCTGGAAGCTGGAACAACAGAACCCAGAAGAGAAAGGAGAGGACATTGCCATGTGACAAGAAAGCCAAGGAACTCCAAGGATTGCCAGCCAGCCAGAATGCTACTGACCCCAAGAAGAAGCAAGCCTTCTTACCTCTGAAACCACGAGCCAATAAATTCCTGTTGTTTAAGCCAACCCATTGTGTGGTATTTGTCATAGCAGCCTGGAAACTAAGACAATGTAGAAAAAAGTTACTCTGGGTGGGCATATTTCTCTCAAATGAGCAGTCACTTGTTTCAGATTGGAAGACAGCCAAGACAGTATACCTCATAAAGCAGAGCCTGTCCTACTTATATCTATTATATGAAATAATGTAAGAAAAGGGCTGAGCATGCTTGAATAGGCATAAGGTGTCATGATGATGGTGATGACTTCCCAGCTGTGTGATCTCCTCTTAGTGTAGACAGGCGAGAGCAAGGAGCTTCAAGGAGCAGCAGACCTTTCCAATGCCAAAGAAATGAGAAGACCATGCTATGACAATCTGTAAGCCTATCAGGGAAGTAGTCTCTTGGCACTCAAGGCCCTCGGCCATCCAGAAAATGTGAAACATAGCTGTTGGAGAATTTGCTTCAGAAAATTCAGATTTGACATTGATAAAATTATATAGAGAAAGCCGTGGGGATCCCTCAGAGCCAAAAATCCCATGCTTTACTTTCTCTTTGAACTCCTTGAGTTTCCTCTTGCTATCTTTTGAAATTTGTCCCCACTGTGGTAGTTTGGAGCTATATACCCCACAAAAACATGTTCTTAAACTTAATCCATTCCTTGATTTGAGCTTTCCTATCTTCAGAACCATGACTCATTAAATTCACATTGGTTAAGCGAACCCATTGCCTGGTATTTTCTTTTTTTTTTTTTTAACTTTATTTTGTACATTTAATAATTGAAAACATAAGCAATAAAAAACTAAAAAGTAAACACAGATGAATAAATATATACATTTCTCAATTAAATGTAATGGATACCTGTAAATTTTTTTGTTGTTTTGTTTTTTGTTTGTTTTTTTGTTTTTTTGTGTGTGTGAATCAAACAATATATTACACAATATATTTGGTTCATAGTAATGCATTCATACAGTATTTGTCCTTTTGTGTCTGGCTTGCTTCACTCAACATAATGTCCTCCAGATTCATCCATGTTGCCATATGCTTTATGACTTCATTTCTTCTTACAGCTGCATAATACTCCATTGTGTGAATAGACCACAGTTTGTTTATCCATTCATCTGTTGATGGACAGCCTGGTATTTTCTTGACCAGCCAAGGAAAACTAAAACACCCACCAAAGTGACTGTCCCAGATAGCTAATCAAGCCCCATAGTTCATTAGGTTTGACAAAATAAAGTGTACATGGCCCATACCCACGTTTGTAATATGGACAAACTTTTGTCCAATTAATAAGAGTCAAGCTAGCTTCCTTTTAATGTCTATGAAAATTGCTTGCCATTATTAGAAACTTAAAGCTGCTTCCATTTTGGCAAGGGATCTGGCTTTCTTGCTGCAGCAAAACATTTGGTGCTCTGAGCAAAATGCTGTAATCTGTACACTCAACTCTGATTTGTATTTCAACAAGTTTGAAGGTCCATTGAGATATAGAAGGTGCCTCTCCAGGGCTGTAGTCTCTGATGACAGATCAGGTGAGGTGCCCACGACAGACCCCTTGTGTCTACTACTTGATCACCCTGAGTCCTGCATCTCCCAGGTTAGCCCTTCCTATATCTGGACTCTGCAATTTGTGTCGAGTTCAATTGCCTTTTATTTGGGTATCTTTGATTTTGGTTCCATTGTTTTATTTCATTTCTCCCTCCCACTTTCTAATTTTCTTTCTTTCTCTTGGAGCCTCCTTTTCTGCCCATACAGCTGTTCCTGGTTTGGTCTGGGCATCTGTATGGTCCTTCCACTCCCTGGGGGCCTCCATTGAGATCAGAATGGTTTCCAAATGGTTGAGTCAAAAAGCTTAGGGCCCCAAAAAAGGTGATACATAAATAATGTTTCATCTGACCACAGTATAATGGACTCTTCTTGCTCTAAATCTCCCTTTCCTCCATCTGCTATATCTCCTGCTTCTTATATGGACTCACACTTCTCATAGGGACTTTCTGCCTGTGACTTCTCTGTGCATGGGTGGATATGATGAAGGACAATATGTCTTTGTAGTGGCTATTTGGGAAACTTTTGATATGAACAGAATTGTGCACTTGAAAGAGGTGCCTTAAGAAAAAGGATCCAAGTGTAGAGGGTGCTAGATGACAATCTGCCTCCACAATCCCTTCACTTAAAGTTTCATTAGAAAAAGAAAAGGCCAAAAAATAGAACAAAAGGGAACAAACTTCAAACCAACCCTATAGCAGCCCAGCCTACCTGTACCCAGCTCTGCCCCCAAGCTGCCCTGACTGCCTGAAGGAAAATGATCTAGTCCAATCTCCTTTAAAGATTAAGCCTGCTTCTGAACTTGGCTTGCCTGCTAGAGTAGAATTTAAATCTGGACCTGAATTGAACTAAGAGCTATAATTAAAGGTTTCCCCAAACAAGACTGGCAAATATTCATAGAAGACTTTAGAATTCTTTTGGGTGCCAATGGTCCAGGCCTACCTGACTTATATCAGCTTATATGCATGTTGGTGGAACCTCACATGTTAAATCCTGCGTGGCAAAAGCTAATTGGACTGACCCAGAAAAGGACCTATAAGATCCCTCTTCCAAAATAAATCTGAGGGTAAAATAGACCTGAGAAGTAGGGCAAAGCTTCTATAAGATTACATATCAGGGCAAAAATTCTTAAAACTCTCCTCCACAAATATTGATGAGAAATCTTTACCCTCATATTAAATAAATAATGTCAAGTTGTCCCACTTGCCAAAAACAAAAATTCTGGTAAAAATATGAGTGGGGCAAGGAAAGAAAGCCAGCTCTTTTATATAAACTAGTGAGTTTTATATTTCTGTTTCTGCATTTCTGTGTTTTTATATCTGACTCATGGTTGAAAAATGTCTGTTGGTATGTTTGATGTATATTTTCCTACCTCTGGTTGGTAAGTGCAAACTAACATATAAAACTCCTTAAAAGAGTTCTATTCAAATTGGCTTAAAGACAAATAAGTGCTAAAATCCCAGAAATTAAGGAAACTGAACTTCTAATATTTCCAATGTGAAAAGAGTGTTCGTAGAACTAAACCCAAGTGTTTTAAAAATTTAAGTGCACATAATTTAAGCAAGCCTTTGGCAAATGGGACTAGTTTAATATTGCTAGTCAAATAAAAAGCAGCTATGTATTCTGAATTATCAAGTTTAATTACAAGCATACATTTTATTCACTTGGGTATATTCTTCCTAAATTTATACAGGTTTACTTATCAAATAAGCTACTATTAAATCTATTAGTTGTTTAAAATGATGAAAAATGTAAATTTGAAGTTTAGATGAATTGAATTATTATTCTGACAAACTTTATTTCTGGAGTTACTGTGTTTTGTAGGATGTTGACTTGAAGGCAATTTCCAAGACCTTTTTTGGAACTTAAATATGTAAGGTATGCTGGATGTGTTTTTGCTAAGGAAAAAAAGAGAGTCGTTTTGTCCTAAGGTGAATTGATTGTTGCTGAATGAGAAACGTGAAAGTGTAGGACAAACCTGAAAAGATATAGAAAGTTGTAGAGGGTTTGTGGCAGTGAATTTTATTCATCATGGTCAACACTGGCTAAGATTTGATAGGTTTATTTATAAAATTTGTAAAGTGCTTTAGTACCAAACAGTATATTCATACAAAACTAGCATTTGGTTTTCTTTCTGTTAAAATGATGAAATTTCTTGACTATTGGTCTGCTCTTTTTTTTTTTTTTTTTACCGGGAGGTCCCGGGAAAAGAACCCCGGTCCCTCCATATGGGAGACGGACGCCCAACCAGTTGAGCCACATCCAACCCCCTTGGTCTGCTCTTAGTAAGAGTTTGTTGAAGGTTTCTCTGAACTATCTGCGTAATCTGCCTAGAAGGCAAAGATTCTGTGTCTTATCAGAGTACTATCCTGGGCTTTACATTGATCTTATTATCCTCTATTGTTTAAGACAACAAGTCTCCTTTTTAAAATAACTCATTTTTTTTAAACAGTCATGTTAACCTCTTATATTTATTTATTTATTTATTTATTTATTTATTTATTTATTTATTTTTTAAAGATTTTATTTATTTATTCATTTATCACCCCCTGCTGCCCGTGCTCGCTGGGTCAGCCAACCACGCCAAGTGGGCGGGCCCGCCCCCACCAGGAGGCCCCCGGGAACCGAACCGGGGCCCCCCATATGGCAAACGGGAGCCCCACTGATTGAGCCACAGCCGCTTCCCTCTTATATTTAGTTTTTAAGACTTTTATTGCCACTTTGGTTAAATAGGTAGCCAATTGTTTTTCATTGATCTATAATCCTATTTAATTAAGTGTTCAAGCCTCTTGACAACTTTTGATATTTTGCCTTCTCAAAATCAAACACTAAATGATATCCTTTTAATTTCAAACTGTCTTTGGGATTTTTCAGAGGGTCTCTGGAAAATCACAAAGGATTTGTTCTTTCACCTTATAAAAAGAGACGTGCTAGAAATAAGTTTATGTGATATGCTTTGAGTTGTATGGGAAGTGCTGTCAAATTCAAGGGGAAATTCTAACTTTCTGATGGTTAAATTTATATGGATAAAATATTATTAATATGAATATTTCAGAAATTCTATAGAATTCCTAGAGATTTGACAATGTTCTCACTGTCCATGATTATGTCCTGATACTGATCTGCCTGATATTAGACAACAATATCGTATTATAGGTCTTAATTTTAGTTATCTTTACAAATGTTACATGCCACAAAAACAACCAGATTTCCTTGTCAGTTATATTGTTTTACTTTGTTGCTTCCCTGAAAGTGTTTGCAATCAGCTGTAGCTCAGAGCAACTTCAGTGAAAAAGGGGACTTTATTTGAGAAGCAAGGTGAGTGTATGAATCATGTTCTACCCGTCAAATAACATAACCCTGCTAAAACCGTAAAAGTAGGACAGGGTCAAATACATTGACTAACAGGGTCCTTTTGAAATCTTCAAATGGATTTTATGCAGCTACCCTATTCTATTGGATATGAATATGTCCTTATTATCTATCTTATCAATAGATGCTTTTCCTTGTTGCAAGTCTACTGCCCTCACAGAAGCTGAAAAAAATCCCCTAACGGGAATTCTCACTTTTTTCTAAAGCAATAGAGGAATCCACTTTACTGGAACTGTAATCGAGGAACTTTGCAAGGTTTTACCCATTAATCAAAAGCTTCACTGTGGGGAAGCGGCTGTGGCTCAATCAGTAGGGCTCCCGTTTACCATATGGGAGGCCCCGGGGAACCGAACCCGGGGCCTCCTGGTGAAGGCAAGCCCGCCTGCACGGCGTGGTTAGCTGACCCAGCGAGCACAAGCAGCAAGGGGGGGATAAATGAATAAATAAATAAAATCTTAAAAAAAAAAAAAAAAAAAGCTTCACTGTGTCTACCATTCTCAGTCATCAGGAAAGGTGAAAAGAACAATGATGTCTTAAAACTTAAATTAGCTAAATTAGGTGAAGCTCTCTTTACCTTGGCCTAAGCTTCTTCCTTTAACCTTGATGACCATAAGATTTAGTTCCTTAAGAGAAAGCTAGCTGTTCCCCTTTGAAATCATAATGGGAAAACCCATGCAGCTCATTATTTCTCCTACTATACCAGAGTTCAAACTATTACAATCTGAAATTGCTAATTATAGTAAGGGACTAATCATATATACCCAGGTCTACCTTGTCTCTCCCAAGATTCCTCTACAGTGCATGACTTTCAACCTGGAAATTAGGTATATTGGAAAAGATATAAACCAAAGACTGATTTGGAACCTGGATGGAAAAGATCTTATAAAGTCTTGTTGACCACTGCTACAGCAGTAAAACTATAAGGAAATGATCCCTGGGTCCGTGTGTCAAAACTAAAACATGCTCTAAGCTCTTGGGAGGTCACTCTTATTTTGGACCCAATGCCAAAATTGACACAAGAATTCCAGAAGCAGATAGCATCTGATGTAGACAGCTTCTGCCCAAGACATCAGAACAAGTAGATAACACCCAAGATCAGAGATCTTGTTGTTTCCCTGTCTTATTCTTTGTCTCTTCCTTTTCACCATCAGTTTAAACATTCTGTTATTCATCCTATGCCCTTACAGTGCCCAATCCGCATCTCCAATAAACCCTATCTTCAGCACGATTTTCTTTCATCTCCTCTTTAACCTTTTATTTCCTAAGTTCTACTACTTTGAACACAATTCCTTCATCATTATAGCATATGATATAGAAAATGAAACCAATCAGAATAACTGGGTCTGATTGGGTCTGTTCCCATCCCACAAAAATAGGTATTCCTTTAATAAACATCTCCCTTACTCTTGTATACTTGGTCCTGACAGGAAACATCAGATACGCCAAATCAGATAGATCTCCTTTTTAAAATGACTCTGGGCTGCACTTTAAGAATCCCCAAGACTGGGATTATGATGTGGCCTCTTTAACCCAAAGAATGTGGTGTTTTACTAGGAATTAGAGGGATAACAATGGTAACCCTGTAGGGCATAGTAAATGTTCAGTTTCTATATGGAAAGACTCCTTTTACTTTCATGAGACATGAGAATTCTGTAGAGGCTGGATCCCCTTTAGAGACTGCATTTTCCCCCTAAGCACCCCAAAGTTTTAATAACATAAAGACTTATTCCACTCAAGGCACACATTTCTGACGGGCTGAAGGGTCAGCCAAAGGAAAATGTTGGTTAAATGGGACCAAGATATCAGATAACAGTGAAGATTATGATCCTTCTTTTAGAGTTTTATACCCAATTAACTCTGTAAGAGATACTCTTATTAAGCTCTTCAAGGATATTAGTTTGTATGTGGACACAAGGCATACAAAGTACTACCCATACATTGGGTTATATAGCTTATGCTGTTCCCCATGATAAGCGTCCAAAAGGAAAAATTAGAAACAAGAGGTTTCTTTTGGCCTCTTCCCGTACTATACAAACTTGTGAAGACAAATAACATCTTTGGTCAAACTCTCATAACTGAGGGAATGACCAAGAAAGCCAAAAAACCCATGCCCTATTTCCTCTTTGAATTCCCTCTTGAGTTTCCTCTTGATAATTTGAAATCCCCACCAAGGCAGCTGACCAAGATAGCCCAAATAGACATTCTGCACAAATTAATCATGAACACCCCATTCCCTATCCCCAACCCAGCCTCTGGTAACCTATATTCTAGATTCTAACTCTATGAGTCCCTACCTTCCCCTCCAAGCTCACCATCTTCTGGTGCCCATCTGTGTGTGACCAGGCATAGCACTTGTCTCTTTCTGGGCCTCCTCTCTTAGTCTTAGCTGTTCTGCTTTCTTCCTGAGTTCAGCTGTGGGCTGTCAAGCATATGGATCGTTCTCCTCAGCCTTGAGCTACTACATGGCCCCAGCCTTTGGGGGGGCCTCTTTCCATGCCTCTGTACTCTGTTGATTCCACACTTGGGACCTCTCTTAGCCTCTTGGGGTTCAACTGTTTTCCTGCAGTCCTCTCTCTCACATGGCAGGATCAATATGGCAACTTCCTTTCTCTGGTTGTCTTTTCTGTATCTCAGTTTATACAAGGCCCAGCAAGACACGGAGACCCAACCTGAGTCATGCCTCACTGATGTAGTCCAATCAAAGGTGATCTAATTAGGTGATCTAATCAAGGTTCCTTCACAGACTCTAATGCAATCAAAGGGTCTCACACCCACAGCAATGGATTAGTTCAAAACCATGATATCTTTTTGTGATTCACCAAATTCAAACTGTCACAGAAGACTTCCTGAAGGAAGGGACGTTTGAAGTAGGACTTTGAAAAACAGAGAGACAGTGAAGTGAATCAGAAAGTGCACTGGAAACGTGTAGCCTATGACTCAATTTCCTCCTGTGCCAAATGGGGATAATAATGTAGGTAAAATGCTTGGCAAGGTATATGTCTCCAAAAATGTGGCGCTTCTGATTGTTATTGGTACCACAGTGCAATGTGGCTGGGCAATGCTATTCAGTTTAGCTTTCTCAAACCGTCAGTCTTGTTGAATCAACCACACTGGCCTTCTTAGGTAATGTGTGTTAAAGTCCCTACTGAAGTTCTTTTGGAAATTCTTCAGTCTGGATTCACAGAAGCTCTGCTTCTTCTTTAAGCAACTTTGATAGATTTTGGAAATAAAGCTGTACCTCCCCAGGAAATTCTGTCTTCTGTCTCTTGACTGGGCCCAGGCAGATATACGTGCCTACTTTGTGCCATGCGCAAAAAAATCCATGAACCTTCCAGAGCTATTACCTGATTTTGTTTTTGTTTGTAAGTCTATGGCATAGAGTTGATCCACTTTGCTATTCAGGGCAGCTCTCCCTCAGAGAGTTTTGATTTCACGTTCTTCTTTGCCAAAATCAGCTTCAGTACTTGTTACCTGCCTCTGCTCCTCCCAGTCACTGGGGCCTCTGATGCTTAGGGTGCCCATGTAATTGAGAGGGGTGCTGTTAATAAGTAAACCAGGGTAAACTCTGTAAACCAGAACTGGGTCAAACTCCCTGTTACTGTTGATTTATTTTTTTAAAGTTTGCATTCTAATATTCATAGATTGCTTGTGAAGTTTTAAAAACCTTCACAAGCAATCTATGAATTTGAACCTGTTGCCCTTTTGAGGTACAGTTTTGTCGTTCACCTTCACTGAACATCCTCTCATATACACACTGGGGCATGGGGTTGCTGTTTTCCCACGATGTTTCCTCTCCTGCCACCTGGTTTTTGCACTGTTGTTCCTCCATGAAACTAATTGTTCTTACTTTTGTTCAGGCCCTCCTTGCACTGCTTCAAATTTCCATCACTACAGCCACAGTATAAGAATTAGTACTCCAGGGATTGGGGGCAGAAACCAGGAATATCTAAGGTTACATTTTCCCCACTCTATGGAGGACTGACACTCAGAGTTAGAAATTAGGTTTACTAATGGATTAATAAAGCAATATTTCTTGCACATTCAATTTGTGGTCTAAGATTTATATCTGCTACCTGTGGGATTTGTGTGGGATTGCTAAGAATCCTCTTACAGTATATGTCTGCATCCTGGATAAATTACAGCCCCTAGCACTGTAGCTAATACAGTTTGGGATGATTGCTGTGATTGTATTAGAAAGTTTATTTGAAGTCTTGAGATGGACCTAGAATTTAATACTGACTTCTGAAATTCCTGGGTACTGTAATGAGTTCAGTTGGAACGATAACTACAGAATGATTTATAGCCCATGAGTGGATATACAGTGGTTGGCAGATGGAGGGAACAGAGGGTAAATGCAGTCTAGTTAGAATTTTCTGAGAAGATTAATTTCTGTTCATCTCAGAAAAATAACTAAAAATGGAAGAAAGTGGAAAGTTACTATATCTCAGATTCTAAATTTCAACAAAATAACAACCAGTTTAATAGCTTGATGGTAAGAGAAGGGCACAGGCCTGAAAAATTTTGACTTAAAAATTTGAATCTGACTTACAGTGATAGCTTTTGGTATGTGTTAAATAGCATGTTCTGGTCTGTGTTTCAGACTTTCAAAGTTCTGATGCTGGGAATGGAGAGGCAGGAAGTAGAGTTGGTTTCATACCTTGATGACTAAGGAGATCCTGACACAGATTATGTAATTTCAGTTAAGCCTAGACCACATGAATTAGTACAGAAATGTGACTGTTGAAACTTTTGGGAAGCCAAACAAAAGCACCCTTCTGTTGGGCCAAAGAGTCAGCTGCTAAGACAAAGTATCTCTCATGTCCCCCATAGATGGGAAAAGAAGAGCTAGGTTTAGCTCTATGAACAGATGATATGACTATACCTAGAAACCCCAAGCAACTCTATTTGAAAAAATAAAGACCTACTAGAATTTATAAGGGAATTTTGTTAGGTGGAACAGATACATATATGAAAATCAAAGCCATTCTTTCTACTAGCAATAACCAACCAGAAATAGAAATGGGAATAAATACTTCATTCAAAAAAGTGACAAAAATAAAAAATACTTTGGAATTAATTTCACAAGAATGGTACAGAACTTATATGAAGAAAACTATAGAGTTCTCTGAGAAAAGAACAAAATACATGCTCTTAATTAAAGACATACTCTATTCTTGGTTCATAAGTGCTAATTAATCAAATATCAATTGACCCTCCCCACTCCAATGTATAAATTAAATGAAAATCTAAGTAGTACTAACATGGCCAAAAACATGACAAAACGTGTAATGGCAGGGATGGGAGATCAACCATACTAGATATTAAAACCCAGAGCCAAAGCACAATGGTAATAAAATAGAAATTGACAAATAGAAGAATAGAGGAATAGAATAGAAAGACAAGAAATGGATATCAGTATATATAGACAGAAATAATAGCAAGTGCAAAGGGCCTGCAGTAGGAGCAAAGAGGCCTGTGTAGCTGTATCCAGAGCCAGGAGGAAAGTGTTAAGAGCTTATGTCAGAGAGGGAGCAGGGAGCCAGATAAGGCAGGGCCTTGCAAATCATAAGGACTTTGGCATTTACCCTGCAGGAAATGAGAAACCCCTAGAGTTTTGAGAAGAGGAATTACAATGTTTTTTTTTTTTTTTTTTTTTTAAATAACCTTATTTCAAATTAAGAAAAAAATAACAGAAAAAGGCAACTCTTTTGGAAGCTGGGAAACTAAAATTTGTGGTATCTTTTACATTTAACCTATTTGTGTAGTTATATGTGAAATGGGTTTCTTGTAGGCAGCATATAGTTTGGTTTTGGCTTTTCTATCCAGTCTGATAATCTCTGCCCTTTTATTAGGGTGTTTAGACCATTTACACGTTATGTGATTATTGATATGAATGTGTTTAAATCTACCTTCTAGGTATTTGCTTCCTATTGTTCCATCTGTTATTTGTTCCCCCTTTCTGCCTTCTTTTGGATTATTTTGTTATGATTCCATTTTATCTCCTTTATTGGTTTAAATATAATTATTTATTCTATTTTAGTGGTTGCTTTAGAGTTGATAGTATGCATCTTTAACTTACACAGACTATTTTCAAGTAAATTTTACCAATTCACATATTATATAAGAAACTTGCAACAGTATATATCTATGTCCCCCCATTCCCAGTCTTTGTGCTATTGTTTTAATGTAAGTACTTCTGTATATGTTATGAATTACACAATACAATACTACTACTTTTTATTGAAAAAGTCAATTATCTTTTTAAGGAATCAAAATAAGAAAAGCTTTTATATCTAGCCATATATTTACCATTTCTTGTGCTGTTTATTCCTCTGAATAGATATGAATTTCTACTTGGTATCATTTTCATTCTGTCTGAAGGACTTCTTCTAATGTTTCTTATAGTGCACATCTGCTAGTGATGAATTATTTCAGTTTTTATTTCACTCTTGTTTTAGAAAGACATTTTTATTAGATATAGAATTCTAGTTTGATAGTTTTCATTTCTTTCAGTACCTTTGTCTTCTAGCTGACATTGTTCCTGATGAGAAATCTGCTGTGAAATGTATCTTTTTTTCCTGGCTATTATGATCTTTTTCTTTCTCATTGGTTTTAAGCAATTTGATTATATATGCCTTGGCATAGATTTTCTTCATGTTTTTTTGTGTTTGATATTGCATGATCTTCTTGGATCTCTGGGTATATTAGTCAGCTAAAGGGGTGCTGATGCAAAAATACCAGAAATATATTGGCTTTTATAAATGAATATTTATTTGGGGTAGAAGTTTACAGTTACCAGGCCATAAAGTGTAAGTTACTTCCCTCACCAAAGTCTGTTGCCATGTGTTGGAGCAAGATGGCTGCTGACATCTGCAAGGTTCAGGTTTCCTCTTCCTCTCAAGGCTCCATGGTCCCAGCTTCTTCCAATATCAGGGATAAGTCTCGTCTCTCTCCCGGACTCAGCTGCTCTGCTCTCACCATAAGGCCAGCTGTAAACTAGCAGGCAAATGGCTCATCTCTCTTCCTGGGGCTTCTGCCATGTCTAATGGAGCCTTCTCTCTTTTCTCACGTATCTGCTTCTCTGTGTATTTACTTCTTGGGGCTCCAGCATTAAAACTCTAACTTTCTCCCTTGCCATGTTGTTTTCTCTGTGAGTCCTCACCCACCAAGGGGTCAGGGTTTCAACTTCCTACTGAAGTGGCCCAATCAAAGCCTTAATCATTATTTAATCAAGTAAAAGTGAAACCTCTGAATCCAATCTAATCTAATATGCCCAGAGGAACAGACCAATTTACAAACATAATATCTATTTTAGGAATTCATAAACAATATCAAACTGCTACACTGGGTTTATAGTTTTGTTCAAATTTGGAAAAATTTCAGCAGTTATTTCTTCAAAAATTTACCCTGTTCACCCTTCCTCTTCTTTGGCTATTCAAATCTCATATATATATTAGATTGCTTGAAGTTATAGCTCAGTGGTGCTCTGTATATTTTGTTTTAGTTTTTTTCCTTTCTGTGTTCTTTTGTATAGGTCTATTGCTATGTCATCAAGTTCACTTATTTTTCTTCTGTAATTTCTAATATGTTGGTAATCCCATCCAGTGTATTCTTTATTTCAGACATTGTATTTTTCATCTCTAGAAGTTCTATTTGGTTCTTTTTTGTATCTTCCAAATTTCTTCTTAATGTGCTCAATCTTTCCCTTATTGAATGTACCAAATTTAGTTGTGCCAATGGTTTTTTTTTTTTTTTTTTTTTTTTTACCGGGAGGTCCCAGGGATCGAACCCAGGTCCCTCCATATGGCAGACGGATGCCCAACCATTTGAGCCACATCCGCCCCCGCCAATGGTTTTAATTATCTTTGTCTACTAATTCTGATATCTATGCTATTTCTAGGTTTTTTTTTTTATTGATTGATTTCTCTCATCATTTTGAGAGAGAGAGAGAAAGAGAAGTAGTTATAGGTTTACATAAAAATCATGCATAAAATACAGAGTTCCCATATACCACCTGTGGCAGTTTGAGATTATTTTATGAATCCCCAAACGAGAAAGATTATGTTTGTAAACTAATCTATTCCTCTGTGTTTGATACCCTTTGATTGTATTAAATTCAGTTGAGGGGCCTTTGATTAGATTTTGGTAGGACTTTTTATTGCACTACATCAGTGAGGCATGACTTAGGTTGTGTCCTCCCCTCTCTCCCCTCACCCCAACTGGGTGTGATATAAATGGACACTCACTCAGACAGACACAGGAAGAGAGAGCTCTACCATTTTTGATCCTGCCATGTGACAGAAAGGAGAGGCTTAAACAGCTGAGGCCCTGGGGCCATTTGCCTGATAGCTTACAGCTGAACTTGGGAAGAGAACAGAACAGCTGAGACTAATATAGGAGGCCTGGAAAGAAACAAGCCCTATGCCAGGAGAGAGAGGACTAGAGAAGGCTGGGCCCACGGAGCAGCTCAAGAGGAAAGGGTGAGCCCAGAGGGAAAGGCTGAAACCTGGGCAGGGATCAGCAGTTATCTTGCTTCACCACATGGCAACATGCCAGGATCAACAAGTAGCTGACTTTGGTGAGAAAGCATCTCTGATGGTGCCTCTGCTTGGGCTTTTCATGGCCTTGGAACTGTAAGGTTTTACCCTAAATAAATTCCCTTTATAAAAGTCAACAGAGTTCTGGTACTTTGCATTGGCGGCCCTTTGGCAAACTAAAACACCACTCTATTAGTAAAATCTCCCCCCCCCCCCCGCCCTTGTTGTTTGTACTCACTGCTTGCTCTCTGTGACCATTTGCTGTGTGTTCTGTCTGTGTCTACTTGTCTTTTCTTCTTGGCTTTCTCTTTTTAGGAGGCACTGGGAACTGATCCCGTGAACTCCGGTGTGGGAGAGAGGCACTCAATTGCTTGAACCACTTCATCTCCCTGGTCTGATGCATCTCTCATTGTCTCTCCTCTGTGTCTCCCTTTGTTGTGGCATCTTGCTGTGCCAGCTCTCTGTGGTGCAGGCCAGCTTGCCTTTACCAGGAGGCCCCAGGAATTGAACCTGGGGCCTCCCATATGATAGACGGGAGCCCAATCATTTGAGCCACATCCGCTTTCCATCTATTAGTAATATCTTGCATTAGTTTGGTACATTTGTTGAAATTGATGAAAGAACATTTTTTATAATTATACTCAACTATAGTCCATGGTTCACCTTAGGGTTCACTTTGTTGTACAGTCCTATGGATTTTCTTTTCTTTTTAAAAATTTCTTTTTTACTTTTTTTTTTTTTTGCTAAAGAAGTTGTAGTTTTACAGAAAAATCATACACAATATACAGAATTCCCATATAACACCCTATTAATAACACCTTGTATTACTATGGTGCATTTGTTACAATTCATGATGAACATTTTTATAATTGCACTATTAACTATAGTCAATCATTTACAATAAGGTTCACTATGTGGTAGAGTCATATGTGTTTGTTTTAAAATTTTTATTCTAGTAACATATATACAACCCAAAATTTCTCCTTTTAACTGTATTCAAATATATAATTCTGTGCTGTTAATTACAGTCACAGTATTGTGCTATCATCATGATCATCTATTACCAAAACATTTCCATTATCCCAAATAGAAACTGTACAATTTAAGCATTTACTCCCCATTTTCTACCTCCACACCAGCTCCTGGAAACCTTTATTCTAGTTTCTGATTCTATGAATTTGCTTATTCTAATAATTTCATATCAATGAGATCACACAATTTTTGTCCTTTTCTTTTTGGCTTATTTCTCTCAACATTATGTCTTCAAGATTCGTCCATATTGTTACATGTATCAGTACTTCATTCCTTTTTATAGCTGAATAATATTCCATTGTGCATATATACCACATTTTGTTTATCCATTCATCTGTTGATGGGCACTTGGGTTCCTTCCATCTTTCAGCAATTGTGAATAATGCTGCTATGAACATCAGTGTGCAGGTATCTGTTCAAGTCCCTGCTGTCAATTCTTTTGGGTATCTATCCAGAAGTGGGATGTGGGGCCATATGGTAACTCTATATTCAACTTCTGAGGAACTGCCAGATTATCTTCCACAGAGTCTGTATCATAATATATTCCCACCAACAATGATTGAATGTTTCTATTTCTTCACATCTTCTCCAAGACTTATAATTTTCTTCTTTTTTAAACAGTAGCCATTTTAGTGGTCATGGAATGATATTTCATTGTGGTTTTGATCTGCATTTCCCAAATAGCTAATGATATTAAGCTATCTTTTCATGTACTTTTTGGCCATTTGTATATCTTCTTTGGAGAAATGTCTATTCAAGTCTTTAACCCATTTTTAAGGGTTGTTTGTCTTTTGTTGTTCTTTATAAATTCTAGATATTAAACGCTTATTGGATATGTAGTTTCCAAATATTTTCTACCATTGAATAGGTTGCTGTTTTATTTTCATAACAAAGTCCTTTGATGTAAAAAGGTTTCAATTTTGATGAGGTACCATTGATCTATTTTTTTCTTTTTCTTTTGTTGCTTGTGCTTTGGGTGTAAAGTCTAAGAAACCATTGTCTAATTCAAGGTCCTGAAGATGCTTCCTTATGTTTTCCTCTAGGAGTTTTATAGTTCTGGTTCTTATATTTAGGTCATTGATGCATTTTGATTTAATTTTTGTACATGGTGTGAGATAGGGGGTCCACCTTCATTCTTTTGCCTATGGATACCCAGTTTTCACCACAACCATTTGTTGAAGAGACTATTCTTTCCCAGTTGAGAAGACTTGGCACCCTTATCAAAATCAGTTGGTCATAGATGTGTTAATTTCTTTCTTTCTTTTTTTTTTTTTTGAGGTACCAGGAGCTGGGGATTGAACCCAGGACCATGTATGTGGGAAGCCTGTGCTCAACCACTGAGCCACATCAGTTCCCCTGAGTTGGTTTTTTCATTTGGTTTGCTTGTTGTTTGTTTTTGTTGTTAATTAGGAGGCACCAGGAACCAAACACAGGACCTCTCATGTAGGAAGCAGGTACTCAACCACTTGAGCCACATCTGCTCCCTGAGGGTTGATTTCTGAGCTCTCAGTTTGACTCTATTGGTCAATATGTCTGTCCTTGCACCAGTACCATGCCGTTTTGATTACTGTAGCTTTGCAATAATTTTTTTTCTTTATCTTTTTTTAGGAGGCACCAGAGATTGAACCTGGGACCTTGTACATAGGAAGCAGGTGCTCAACCACTGACCTACAACCACTCTCTGAAATAAGTTTTAAGATGGAGAAGTGTGAGTCCTTCAAATTTATTCTTCTTTTTCAAAATGGCTTTGGCTATTCAGGACCCCTTACCCTTTCATATGAATAAATTTGATGATTGGCTTTTCCATTTCTGCAAAGAAGGCTTTTGGAATTTTGATGGGAGATTGTGTTGAATCTGTAATTCACTTTGGTTAGAATGGACATCTTTACAATATTTAGTCTTCCAATCAATGAACACAGAATGTCCTTCAATTTATTTAGGTCTTTAGGTCTTTGGTTTCTTTTAACAATGTTTTATAGCTTTCTGGGTACAAGCCCTTTACATCCTTGGTTAGATTTATTTCTAGATTTTTTATTTTCAGTTGCTTTTGTATTGGATTTTTCTTGATTTCTTCACGTCATTCATGACTAGCCTGTAGAAACACTATTGACTTTGGGGTGTTGATATGTACCCTGCTACTTTGCTGAATTCATTTATTAGCCCTGGTAGCTTTGTTGTGGATTTTTCAGGATTTTCTGTATATCATATCACGTTATCTGCAAGTAAGGGAAGTTTTACTTCTTCCTTTCCAATATGGATGACTTTTATTTCTTCTTCTCACAAAAGAAGAGCCTATAAGAGGTAAAATTCAACATTTGATTCACTTATCAGATCTTACTATTACATTTAAAACTTTTCTTTCATAATTGAGATTTTATTGGTTGTTTTGAAGATCAGCACAGACCTTATGAACAATTTGTACACAATTCTTAATGTACATACCAAAACCCTAAATAGCCAGGTAGTTGTTTTTCTTTTTTTTTTTTTTTTAAAGATTTTATTTATTTATTCATTTATCCCCCCCTTGCTGCTTGTGCTCGCTGGGTCAGCTAACCACGCCGTGCGGGCGGGCTTGCCTTCACCGGGAGGCCCCGGGAACCGAACCCGGGGCCTCCCATATGGTAAACGGGAGCCCTACTGATTGAGCCACAGCCGCTTCCCAACCAGGTAGTTGTTTTTCTAAAGTTATTCCAGTGACTTTCCAGCTTAAAATTTGGAGGCAAGTTTTCCTTAAGAAGCTATCAAGTACTAATATCTTCAAATGTTGATAAACTCTTACATCTTTAAGTCCCACTAATTCACAATTTAATACCATACACACTACATACTCATATTTCCAATCTTTTACAGCACATAACAAAGTTATTAGAAAAACTGGACGACTATGACCAAGGATGTTGTAGAGTTCTGACAGGGAGAGCCAAGGCCAGGGAGTGGTTTTAAGAAACATGTCTACTAAAAAACATGGGAATAGGAGTTATTTAAAATGTTCAACACATTAAATGCACGACTGTGATTCCAAATCACCATTTAGTATGTGCCATATTATAGGGGATAAAAACTGACTTATTTAACTACAATATGAGAAGAGACAAGTCGTAACAAGGTAAGCATACTGGAAAGTGTGTTTGGATAACCAAAGTGTAGCTTAAACCAAGCATCCGGCTTATACATCCCCCAGTGGAATGTTAAGCTGACACCCAAGACAGTCAAAGCCTCCCATAATCCAATATCCCATTATTTTCTGGTTGTACCAAAAAACAAACAACCAGCAAATGATTTCCCCTCTTAAAAAAAAGAATTTACACTTAAAAAAAATGGGATGAGGTGGGATTCCAATCGCCTTCTTAAAAATGTTTCTTCTAGAGCTACTAAAAACTTGCATTTACAAAATAGCTGATAAAAACATTCCTCTGGATTGTACAAAAAGGGAGAAACAGGGACCACTGATAAGACATGGTATGGTATTAACCAGACTTGGCTTCTTTCTCTCTTCCTTCATCGGAGGCTGGACTCTCCTCATTTTTAGTTTCTCCATTTTCCGCAGGTAAATCTTTAGTTTCTTTCTTTTTTTTTTTTTAAAGATTTTATTTATTTATTCATTTATACCCCCCTTGCTGCTGTGCTCGCTGGGTCAGCCAACCACGCCATCCGTCGTGTACACTTGTAATTTGAAAAAGAATTCATTGGAGGAGCAGATGTGGCTCAAGCAGTTGAACACCTGCCTACCACAGGGGAGGTCCCGTGTTGGATTCCTGGTACCTCCTGAAGAAAAGAAAAGAAAAAAACCAAAAACAACCAGCCAAACAAACAACAGGCAAAACGAACGAGAAAACCAACTCAGGGAAGCCCGTGTGGCTCAGTAATTCAACGCTGGCTTCCCACATATGAGGTGGTTCAATTCCCATATTGGTTCAATTCCCAATACCTAAAAAAAAAAAAAAAAAAAAAAAAAGACTCCAATGAACATAATTTTAATGAAGTATAAATAAAATTTGAAAAATATAAATTAATTATAGTATTTAGCATAATAGAATTAAATTGACTTAATGGAATTTTTTTTTTTTTTGGTATAATACTTTGTTAGATACTTTAATTTGGACATATAAGTAAAGAGTAGCTCCAAAAGGCTGAAAGAATTTGAATTGTTTAGATTAAAAATGCAATATGGAGATATCATTTAATATTGATTGTAACTCTTGGACAAAATAGGAGAGAAGTAGACCAGAAACAGATAAAACCCTCAATTTATAGCAAAATTTTACTACAAAGCTCCCCAGTATGGTTTACTTACAGGGTACCAAACTGAGTTTGCTACTGCTCTTTTTTAAACGGTAGGTTAAGATAAGGGTCCTAATGGATGAACAATTGTTATCACAGGTGACTTTTCTACACGAGGCACTGGATTGTCAATTCAGAATGGAGTGACGCTAAACAACTTAGAATTTTCATAGGATTTTCTTCTCAGACATTAACATTAGAGAAGGATAACATGATGCTTGTGAATGTCTATATTTCAGCACTAGGTGGCACTGGGAGTTAAACAGTTACTGAACAGAATTTATATTGACGTTTTCCCACGTAAAAAATAATTGATTTTAAAATTTTGTGTATATACTATGTTTTGTTTGCACATAAAAATATGATGGTATGAGACACTGCTTGTGCTCTGCCTCAACCTCCTGAGCCCACTTTTCCCCGCAGCCGCTGCTGAGGCAGCTGGTGACAGAACCTCGCCTCAGCCGCACTGCAGGTTGCTTGTTTTTTGCCCTACGGCTTTTCTCACGCTATGGCTGGGACACCTGTGAGAAGCTGCTTAGTACTCGATGCACAAATTAGAAGCATGGGGGAAATAACACCCTACGGGGGTAAACCTTGTTTGGTAGGGGAACAGGAATTATGGATATGTGCTTCCTTCTTATACCCCTCAAGTGGACAATTCTGAGGCACGGTTTGCATGGATCTCCAGAGAGTTCTTGTGGGATCAGGCTCCAGTTTTCCTTCGTGGTGACCGGCCTGGAAAGACGGCCCTGAATTGGCTTTCTCTCCTTACCTGTTTCACTTTGCCCAGTCTCCCACCTCTGCTACCACGTATCATGCTCCCAAATAAATTACCTCCACGTAAGCCTTTGTTTTAGTGCCTGCTTTCTAAGTAGGGGGTCCCAAGTGTAACCCACTATCCTGTTAAGGAATATATTCAGCATCCAGAAGACTCCTTCATGTCTCTCCTCCGCAGTCAATATACCTTGCAATATTCTGACTTCTATCACCATAGATTATTAGTTTCGTTTCTGTTTTTAAACTTCATATTAACTGAATCAGAAAGTACTATTGTGTCTGTCTTCTTTTGCTCAACATTATTTCTGTGAGATTCCGTGGCATGTAGCGGTGATTCTTTCTCTTGGCTGTGCAGTAGTATTCCATGGTGTGAATATACCACAATGTATCCATTCTACTATTGATGGATATTTGAATTGTTTCCAGCTTTTGCCTATTTTGAGTAATGTTTCCTTGTACATTCCTGTACAATGTCTTTTTGTCAACATAAACACTTATTTCTCTTAGGAATATACCCAGGAATGGAATCACTGGGACATAGGTTGTACTTACTATTATTTTGATATAATTGATGCTAGCAAACATTTTTCAATGTGGTTATTCTAATATACTTTCCATTTGCTCCATCTCCTCACTGATATTTGAGATTTTTAACTCTTTTAATTTTAGCCATTCTGGTGGGATTATAATGTTATTTTTAAAAAATTTAAAACATTAATTTAAAACATTTTTGTTTTAATTTGAGTTCTCTTTTGACTAATAGTACTGAACATATTTTCATATACTTATTGGCCATTTAGGTACACTCCTAAATGCCTGATTAAGTTTTAGCTATTTGGGGTTGAGGCAAATCATACTGATTTGTTCTTTGCATTTTCTGGAACTAGTACTTTGTTTGACATATGAACTGCAAATATTTTCTCCTAGTCCCTGGTTTTCTTTTATCCTTCTTGAAAAGTTGTCTTTTGATACAAAGGATTTCTTCTTAATGAAATGTAGTTTATCTTTTTCTTTACAGTTAGTAATTTGTTTAATAACAAATTTCCTACCTCAAGGTCATGAAAATATTCTCCTTTATCAGTGGTTTTCAAATTTGAGCACACATCAGAATCAACTGGAGGGCCTCTCAAAACAAATTGTTGGAGCCCACCCCAAGACTTTCTGATTCATGATGTCTGGCATGAGGTCTGATCATTTGTATTTCTAACAACTTCCGAGGTAAAGCTGATGCTGCTTGTCTGGGAATTACACTTTGAAAACAATTGTCCTATGGTCCTTTGCCTTCTCATATTAATTTTTAGAATCAGCTTGTTAATTTCCATGGAAAGACTTGTTGAATTTTGATTGTGATTGTATTGACACCCTAGTTCAATTTGGAGAGAATGACATCTTTATAATATCAAGTCTTTTATTTAGTTTCCTTTTAATAGTCTGTGTGATTTTTCTCATGACATCATTAAAAGAAAAAAAATCCTTTAAATGTTAAACATAGTGGATCCCAAAGATTGGGGCCTGGCATCCATGTTTTTCACTTGTGTGGAAATCTGTTTTAATCTTGGACACCAAGTATGAAACAATGCTGAGCAAACATATCTAGCAGAAATTTTAAGGGAGCAAGTGCAACTAAGAGCCAGTATTTTCTAGAGTATGCATAAAGAAGTGCCAAGGACCTCCTGCGCATCATTCTACGAGTCCAGAAAGAAGAAGGACAACATGACAGGCAGAGACCAGCTTGAGATAAGAACAGCATAGATTTCAGAAAAGAGAAGGAATACAAGACAGACCTGAACTGACACTTTCCTTACTTTTCTTTTGATGATGGTGTTATTACTTTAAAATGTTTTTATTGTGAAATATAAAATATAAATATAGGTAGGGCATAAAACAAAAATGTAAAGTTTAATGAACAATTATAAATTCAACTCCTGTGCAAACACCACCCATGTCAAGAAATAGAACATTCATTGCCAGTATCTCAGAAGCCCCTCCACACTCACCATGTGTGTCCTTTACATGTTACAACCCCATTCCTTTTCCCTAGATATAACCACTATTTTAATTTTATTATAAACCTTTTCTTATATTTATTTATAGTATATAAATAAATGTATGTATACTTCCTTAAACAATATGGTTTAGTTTTGCTTGCTTTTGAAATTTGTATAAATGGAATCTTTCTATGTATTTTGTTTCTCATTTTCCAAGTTCAATATTAGGTTTGTGGGAGTCATTTTATAGTTGTAAAATGACTGTAGTTGGTTTATTTTAAATAGTGTATAGTATTACATTGTATTAATATGTTAAAGTTTTAAAATCCATTCTAGTTTTGATTTTGAGTTGTTTCCCTTATAACCTTGAGTGTATTTATAACAGCTGTTTTAAAGTCATTGTCTGCTAACTCCATTATTTTGTCATTGCTGAGTCTGTTTATGTGGAATGTTGTCCCCATTAATGGGTCACATTTTTCTGCTCCATTTAATGTCTAGTAATTTTTGATTGGCTTGAACACTGTGAATATTATGTTGGATTTTGTTGTCTTCTTTTAAAGAGTGTTGGACTTTGTTATGCCACGAAATTAGGTTACTTGTGGACAGGGTTGATCCTTTCCAGACTTGTTTTGAAGTTTTGTTAGGGCAGATTTAAAGTAGTCTATTCTAAGGCTATTTAGCCATACTACTAAGGCATTATACTCTTGGGATCTTTATTGGAAGCTCTGGGTGTTCAGCCTCCAATCTGGCTGGTAAGAATTCAAACTTTTCCTGCCCTCTGTGGGATCAGGGAATTGTTCAGCTTATAGCAGCCTGGCCATTCTTTGCCCTGCCCTTGTGGGATTTTGTCTTATGGGCAACTTTGTGTTCAGCAACAGACTCTCTGCATTGCTCTTTCCTTTCTGGTACTTTATTTTGCCAATTACAGCCAACACAGCCTCCCTAAACTCCATCTCTGTCTTCTCAACTTAGCATGTGTGGCATGCTCTGTTTAGGTCTCACTCTTTCCCCACATAGCAGTATGGAAAGTGCCTCCAGGCAGTAAGCCACAGCAGTCATAGGGCTTACTTTGTTTTCCATCTCTTGGGCATCATATTTTCCAAATATATTCTCCCATTCTGTAGGATATCTTTTCACTTTCTTGACAATGTCCCTTGATGCACAGAAGTTTTTCTTTTTGATTACTCAGGTTTATCTATTGTTTCTTTTCTTTTGGTATAAAGTCTAGGAAACCATTGTGCCTACCACAAGTTCCTGAAGATACTTCCTATGTTTTCTTCTAGAAGTTTTATAGTTTTTTTTCTTATATTTAGGTCTTTGATGCATTTTTTTCTTTTAAGTAGTTTATTTATAGTCTAATGTTTAACAAGGAAAATTCCAGAAAGTTTTTTCCCCTTTATTAGAGAAGTTGTGGATTTACAGAACAATCATGCACAAAATACAGGATTCCTATACACCACCCAATCACTGACACCTTGCATTGGTATGGAACTTTTGTTACAGTTGATAATAGCACATTTTTATAATTGTACTACTGTAGCAGTTTGGCAGTTTGATATAGTTATGAATTCCAAAAATAGATATTGGATTACACTTGTAAACTGGTCTGTTCATCTGGGCATGATCAAGTTATGATTAGGGCATTGACTGGGCCACATCAGTAGGGCATTGAGCCCCGCCCCTTGGTGGGTGGGGTCTCAAAGATAAAAGACATGGCAAAGGACAGAGTTGGAGTTTTGAGTTGGAGTTCTGATGTTGGAGTTTTGATGCTGGAGCCCGGGGAGATGAGCAGACAGAGGAGCTTGGTTGTGAGGAAGAAGAGAAGGCCCTGGGATAGAGATGAGCCATTTACCTGACAGTTCACAGCTGGCCTTGTGGTGAGAGGCAAAGCCTAGAGAGCCTCATAGTCGACAGCTGACCTTTTGGAGGAAACAGAGGTTCTAAGCCTGGAGAGAAATGGAGCTCTGGGAAGAGAGGAACCCAAGAAGCCTGAACCCTGGCAAATGTCAGCTGCTGCCTTGCTCCAACACATAGCAACAGACTTTGGTGAGGGAAGAAATTTATGCTTTATGGCCTGGTAACTGTAAGCTTCTACCCCAAATAAAAACCAAGCGATTTCTGGTATTTTGCATCAGCACCTCTTTTGGCTGACTAATACAACTATTAATTAAAGTCCATGGTTTAACTTAGGGTTCATTGTTTGTGTAATGTAGTTCCATGGATTTAAAAAAATTTTTTTTACTCTGTTACCATATATACAATCTAACATTTCCCCTTTAATTATATTCAGATAAATATTTCAGTGCTGTTAATTTCATTCACAATGTTGTGCTGCCATCACCACCATCCATTACTAAAACATTTCCATCATTCCAAATACAAACACTGTACATTTTAAGCCTTAACTTCCCATTCCCTATCCCCACCCTGTCCACTGGTAACCTATATTCTAGATTCTGATTCTATGAGTTTGCTTATTCTAACTGCTTCAAATCAGTGAGATCATACAATATTTGTCCTTTTGTATCTGTCTTATTATATTCAACATGATGTATTAAAGGTTCATCCATGTTGTCACATGTATCAGGACTTCATTCATTATCCAATGAATAATATTCCATTGTATGTATATACCACATTTTATTTATCCACTCATCAGTTGATGGGCACTTGGGTTGCATTCATCTTTTAGCAATTGTGAACAATGCTGTTATGAACATTGGTGTGAAAATATCTGAATAACTGCTTTCAATTCTTTTGGTTATACACCTAGTAGCGCACTTGCTGAAAGTCATTATGGAAGACAATTTGGCAATTCCTTAGAAAATTAAATATAGAACCACCTTATGACCTGGACATTCCTTTTTTTTTTTTTTTTAGGCCAGTAAAAAGAATTTATTTGGGAAATGGGGTAAAGAACAGAGCTTGCTGAGAAATGGGAAAGACACAAATACATACCAAGATTTGGTGTGGGCCTCTAGGCAGAGAGCCTCCTTTATTTATTTTATTTAATTTAATTTATTTTTTTTGTGTTATTTTTAAAGAACAGAAGAAGCTACAGGGTGCTATTTTGGCATCCCAAAGAATTTAATAAGAGTTTAAGAGGAATGTTATCTGGATCCTTTCATTTCCTCAATCCTTACAAGAGCCACACAGGACAACGGCACAACGGGACAACGGGACAACGGCTCCAACTTTACAAATTGAGGCTCAGAAATGACTAAATGCTCAGGGGCAAGGCTATGCAGAGATCCTGGAACACACCCTGGTCTGATGGCCAAGCTCATGTTCCTCGAGGAAGAATTGAATGCCCTCTACAAGCCCCCTCCTAAATCAAAGAACAGGCAAAAGAGCAGAACAGTCTGACAACCTGTCAAAGTTAGCCAAGAAATTGTAAATAAAAGGGGGTGGGAGGAAATACCAGATGGCAGACTTTTTATGGTTTTATTTCACACAAATGAAACTTGAAAATAAGCTGTCTATTCATTCTCCTCGCTGCGCAGCTGGGCATGGCATTGGGATTGGTGACTCTAATGGCCAGCTGGGCTGCTCTTTCCACGATGGCTTTTCGGTTCTTGGAAGAAACATTGTGAGCAATCTCAGCACAGTAAGATTTGTTGCACATCAGCAGCACTTCCAGCTCCTTGACATTGTGGACCAGAAACTTTCGGAAGCCACTGGGCAGCATGTGCTTCGTTTTCTTGTTGCTCCCATAACCAATGTTGGGCATCAGGATCTGGCCCTTGAATCTTCTCCGGACCCTGTTGTCAATGCCTCTGGGTTTCCGCCAGTTACGCTTAATTTTGACATATCTGTCTGACTGGTGCCGGATGAACTTCTTGGTCCTCTTTTTGATGATCTTGGGCTTCACAAGGGGTCTGAGGGCAGCCATGATGCCGGGTAGGAGATGGCTGCCACTTCCGTAGGCAGCGCCGAGGAAGAGAGAGCCCTCCTTTATTTTTGAAGTATATTTTTGCTAGGTATAGAATTCTGGGTTGACAGTACTTTTTTTTCCAGCACTTTAAATATGTCACACCACTGTCTTCTGGACTGCATAATTTCTGATGAGAAGCCTACTCTATTTCTTATCTTTTCCCCCTTTGTCTGCTCATAAGATTTTTATTGTTATTTTTGGTTAATGGCAGCTCAAATATATTTCTAGGAGTGTGTGTGTGAGTGCACATGTGTGTGCTTGTTTTGTATTTATCCTGCTTGGGGTTTTCTGAGCTTCCTGTATAAGTGACTTGGCGCTTTTCCTCTTCGTTTTATAAATTTTTTGTCTATTATATTTTAAAAATTTCTTCTGTCCCATTCTGCCTCCTTTTTCCTTCTGGGATTCCAATTTTACTTGTATTAGACATTTAATATTGTCCCCTAAATCTAGGATGGTCTTTTCTATTTAATTATTTTTCCCTCTTTGTATTTCAGTTTGGGTATCTTATGGTGACTATCTTCAAGTTCACTAGTTCTTTCCTTAGCTATTTCTAATCTGATAAGTCCATTGAGGACATCTTTTTCCTTTGTGTTTTTCCTTCAAGGATTTCATTTGTGTTTTTCTTAATTTCCATCTCTCTGCAGAAACTCCTCATCTATTTATAAATGTTGTCTCTCTTTTCCACTAGACCTTCTAACATATTAAACATGAATATTTAAAATTCCCTCTCTTATAGTTTCACAATCTGGGTCATATGCGAGTCTGGTTTTATGGATTGTTAGTATTTTGATAGAGTGTTTTTTCCTTGATTTTTAAGGTGTTTCTAATAATTTTTGGTCAAAATGAAGATATCTTGTGTAGAATAATAGAGGTGGAGGTAAATGGTATTGGTGGGACTGAAAATGGGCATGCCTTTTCTCTGGCTAAGCCTTTAGGGTGGGGCTTTGAGTCAATCTGACTAGGAGTTTGTGTTTGGTTGTTGCTTCAAAAGGCCTCAAATTACTTTAGTATTACTTTGTTTTTAGGGTTGGGGCTATTTTGTCAAAGAATTTTTCTTAATGTCTGCTACACTTTCAGGTATATGTATATTGTTTGTGCTGTGACTAAAAGAGGATCTATCTACTCTTGCCAGTCTTCCAGCAGTAGACTGCTCTTACTTGTCACTTGATGCTTTCTAACCTGATTGAGAGAGGGAGCAGGAACATTTCCTTTTATTCTAGTTCACTCTCAGTCTTAGGGAGGTGCTCTGTTTTCGAGTTTTTTTCTTGAGGGAGGGGTGGGTAAACCTCCTAAGTGATCCTACCATTCCCCTGATAGTCAGGAACCAGGATGTTTCCTGCACCTCCTCCAGTTTTTTTTTGTTTCCTTTCTTCAGGTGCAGTGGGTCATCACCTGTGCCCTGAGGATAAAAGGTCTTTCTGCCTTTCCGGCATCAGGTGAAGGCTTTTGTTCTATGTGGGAAATAGGGGATAAAGATCTGGTTGAGGCTTCCTGCCTTTCTTATGTAGCAGCTGCACATAAGTCTGTACCTCAGGCTTGCAACATTAAAAAGGGTTTCTCTGGTCTACATCGCTCACCCCAATCATTTGTGAGCCCCTGGTATAGTCCATGGAAAAAGTATAGAGATTGATGCAAATTCTCCCTGTATCTATGACTTTCAGGGGTTCTATACACTCATCCTGGCCTTGAATTATTTGTTAACAATTTTGGCTTAATTCTTCTTACTGGCTATATGGCATCTGGTCCAGGTAAGCAAGGGTTTGTATTTCATCTTTCCCAGAAGGAGGCTGTATTTCACTAGATTTTGGGTTAGTTGAATGCCCTAATACTTTGGCTCTCCAATGGATTAAAAAAAAGTTATGATTTTGATTATCCAGCCTTTTATAGTTGCAAGTATGGAGTGAGACTGTTTCTAGCTTTCTACATTCTCATCTCAATTTTCCAAAAATTCCTTTCTTTCCTAAATTAGCCTGAAATAATCTTATTTACTTGTAAAGTGAAAAACAGCAAAACAAATCACCAAAATACATTTATACAGATGTCACTAACAAAACACAAATATTTAAGAGCCTTTACATAGTCATAAACACCAAGAAAGAGGAAGGTAAGCCTGTCCAGCATAGAACTTGCAAAGAGACAAGCATGGAGAATCTAAGCAGGATCGATAAGAAGGGAATCCTGGCTAAATGATTCCAGAGAACTCCATTTAATTCATTTCCCACAAGGTCTCACTAGTTTCTTATCATAAGTAATAGAAATTTACAGCAGGAACTTCTGTGTAAAATTCACAGAAGGTGAAAAAAACGGTATAAGATTTTCATTTCATCCTGAAGGGTTATAAGTAACACTTTCTAATGTCTTAAAACATTTTATGTTGATGATCCATAATTGAAAAAAATAATGGAATGCCTGGATTGCATTCATCAATTCATTCAACAAATATTCATTGAGCCCCTACCACTTGCTAGGCACTCTGTTAGGTGGTTGGGATACATTACACTCGGGATATAGAGCTAAAGCACTGAGCCAATCCCTAAAGTCAAGATTCTGAGTGGGCAAGTCAGTTAAGGGTCACCACTTTAGAAATATTGTTTCAAGTAGGCTTGTTTTTTTGTCTGGAGAGTCTATATAATAGCACTCAGCAGAAAACTACTGTTCTGGGTTTATGAGTTTTTCTTCCTCCAGGAACTAAAAGTTCCATGAACAAAGAGATTGCATTGTCAACCACTGTATTCATGAGTATAGCAAGATGTCTGGTTCCAGGCAGGTGCTAAGTGACTGTTTGGCGAGTTAATACAAATAAATGAAATTCAGAGGTTTTAAAATATTCTATATTTTGATGTTCCTGTAGTATCAGTGATGACTACTGGGTATTCTCTAAGAAAAATTGAGACTCAGTGAGAGTTTTTACTTTCAACAGGGCAATTATAGGAGATTGTATAAAAGCAATAAAGGAACCAATGAGAAGTCAGAGACGTGAATGTGGTGGGGCAGGGGCTGGCTGAGAAAAAGGAAGAGAATACTTGGAGAACATTCAAAAGGGGAAGAGAAGGACAGAGTGACGGAAAAGAGCAGAGAGGTGAGAACATTTGGTTGGGTGCTAGGAAACCATTTAATTCACCCTCTTATTGCATGAATGAGAAAAAATGACCCTAGGTGAATGTTACTTTTCAACCTCCCTAAGACTTGTTTTATGGCAGTTGAATTAGGGGAAGGTGAACAGGGTGGAAGCTGGTGACAAGGAAAGAAGCTGGAAGCCAGAGGGGAAAGCCAGATTGGGTTGGGGGGTGGGTGGAGAACTGAGAGACTTAGTAGGAGGCCCTGGGGTTGTGGGAAGCAGCAGATTTTCTGTTGCAAACAGTGGCTGAAGGGGAGATTCGTCTGTTGGTAGGAGAAGGAAGTCAGAAGAGAGGTATTGTGGGGGTAGGTTTGTTGAGTACAGATATCAAAGACCAGCTTTTCTTTCTTTCTTTTTTATTTAAACAATTTATTAAAGTGTATCATTCATACATGCACATACTTAAACTATAAGTGTTCAGTAAACATCGTGATCTTACAAAACAAACATGGATAACATCATACAGGGCTCCCATACATCACCCCCGCGCCCCAAACATCCTGCATTGTTGTGAAACATTTCTTAACAAATCCTGAAATAGCATCGTCAAAGTATTACTACTAACTATAGTCCGAATCTCATGCACTAGTGGAAGGTTGTAGCTTCTGGTGGTACCTTGTATAATTCTGTACATTTTGATTTAGTGATCCAACTTCTGAACATAATAGAAAATGTTCACAAAGTCCATGAGGGAACATGTATAAATGTATTTATCAGAGCATTTTTTAAAAGCTAGTAAAGCATTCCAGATGTTCATCCCTATGGGGGTGCATTAGTAAATGTTGTGGGTGCACCCCATGTGATTCTAGGAGGCAGGTGGAAACAACAGGCTAGATGCAAACAGAATAATATGGGAAGGTCTTAAAAGAGAACAGAATGAGATCCCTTTATAAGTTAAGTGTATAATATGGTAAATTTTTTTAAAATTAATATGATACACATCAAACAATACTACATTTTATTTTCCAAGAACACAAAGAAAGAGAAGGGTACCCATTAATAATACATTAGAACAAGGGGAAGGTAAATAAATGGGGATAATAGGAGACAAGTCAAATAGTTAATAGAGGAAGGCTGCTCAGACCAAATGATTTCTGTGAGCCATACAAGGAGGAGAACGTTTAACTTAACAATCTACACTTAAGAATTCAAAGATGAAACACAACACAACAAAACAAAAATTGGAAAATGTTTAATTTTGCTTATAAAGAGACTGAATTCAGATAATGGATCATGCCATGGCTAGTATCTTATTAGGAAAAAATAAAAACGGTATATTTCTGTATAAAATAGTTATATTCCAAAGCACAACATCAAAACATCCGTGACATCCAAACCCTCTGGTTGAAAATGTCAGAACATCCGTAATAATTATCAAAGGAAAAAGATGGGGATAAATTTCTATATTTTACCACGAGGTGGCAGCAGAGATTAAAATGAAGTTTCAGCATCTTTGTTATTTCTCAAAAATTTGAGGTCTTAAAGCTCCAAAGTCATCAAGTAGCTTATAAACCTGGGCTTAGCTTCATGATAACTTGTTAGTTATTTTAAAAAGTAATTTAAAATTACTTACAAACCACATGCACATAATATGAAAAATATATGATAAATATGTATTAGAATGGAATCCAAGGCAATATGTGGCCTGTAAAATAAAATGAAGCCAAGAATGGAATAAAAATTTTTAAAAAGTGCCGTGATATCCTATACATGCACTGCACATGTGTAACAGATTTTTAGGCGACTATAAGATGATGGAGACAAGACCAATTTAATATTCATTGTATCCAGAATATAGAAAAACAAGTTATTCAGAAGAAGTATTGCTATACCTGCTCCTGAGGTCACAAGGAAATTTCTCCCACCAGTCCTTTTAGAGAAGAAACTGGTGCAGTGAACAATGTTCTCAGGAAAGTTTTCAGTAAATTTTACAAAATCTGTACCATGTTTGTTGTTAATTCTCTTGAAGTAAGATGATTATATTGGGATAAAATAAAAATTAGGAAAAGTGGCTCTAAGAGCATCACAGGACCTGGCCCAGGTGAGCAGGTCTCTAATGATCTGGCAAATGCAAGGGTAGATATTATGGTAGCTGCAGGAATGGGCAGACTCCAAGTCTCCCATCACTATGGCTTATATCAAACTGACTTTGATTATTATTGAGGTGCTGGGACTTTTAGATTATGTGATCTAACATATACCTTGTGTACAACTGTTTTATATTATCTGTTAAACATAGAGCAAGAACTTTAATAATCAGTTGAGCTGTGAGTGGAATTGGCAACTGGAAATTTCCTGTGAATTTTGGGGATCTACCCAAGAATTGTTGCTTGAATCAAGAATTGCTGCTGCTCCCAGGAGCCTGAAAGTTCCCATAGGCAGTGCCAAGACTAAGAATTTTGATTCTATTCTAATACACTGGCTGACCTAACCACCATTCCCCCCATCCTTAGTGCACAACCAATTCTGCTTGAGAGAGATTGCCAGATATGATTTTAGACAGGAAATATCTAAAACAGGTGTAAATCCAAATCTGGGTATAAAGAAGGGCCCCGAGAAAAGCACCTATGGGTCTTTGAGCTTTGAGCAATGTTATTTCCATGTCACCCATCCAAGTGAAACTGGTTTTAAACTATACACTTAGGTACCTAAATGGATACGTAACTTGCCAGATGGAGTTATGTGGCAGAGACTGCTGGATGTCTCCCAGAATCTATTTTCCACTTCCCCTAGGATAAACCAACCCCCCAATTATTGGCTGGGCGGCATAAAAAACTGAACAGCCACCCTTTCATCTGGGTGTGGTCTTGTGCCAATGGCATGTATATCTTCTAGGAAATGAATCTGAAGCAGTGGAGGGGTTGGGCGGGTGTGTATTTGTATCTTCCTTTCCTCCTTATTGCTGCCTGAAATGTGGGTTTGATGGAAGGACATCTGGCAGCCATCACAGAGTATGAGATGACCTTTGGAATGAGAACCCAACATTGTAAAGACAAATGAAACAAAATAGAGCAAAAACAAACAAGCAAACTAACAAACAAAAAACCCCAGAGCAAAAAGGGAAACTGGGAACTGAGTTCCTGACATGGTTGAATGGTATAATAACCCAGAATTACTCACTTCCAGTCCTTTTACAGAAGAGAAAAATATAAAGACATTGTTAGTTGTAATTTTATGTCACTTGCAGCCAAACTTAATCCTAATTAATCCAGGATATTAGCCAATATCAATTAAATATTGATAGCTTTGGTCTGTGAAATGTTTACTCATAGTTATTTATTTTTCTCATTGTAATTATCTATGTAGGCTATTACATTTTTGATAAGGAAAATCAAAGTCTTGACAATAATGCCCAAGTTTTCTGAATTTAAGATAATTTATTATCTGTATATTTTTTCAAGCAGGGAGAGAAAATGCAAGCAGCCATTCCAAAATTTATATGAAAAGAAACATGTTAGAAATCAGAGGGAACTTTTGGGAAAAAGAGTAAACTATTTCAAAACTCATTGCACTGAGGACAGAAGGTAACTTCATGTATATTGAATCTAGAAAAGAGCTAAGCTTTAAGATAAAAACCGAGGAAGATCTGGAAGTTATAGTAAAAGTGGGCATAACTTTTTAGCATGCATATCCACTAATTTTGACTATGGTGAAAGGAGGGTGTCTGCAATTTAGGATAATACAATGAATTCAGGGGAGTATTAACAAAGCCTACATGAACTTTGAGACAAAGAAAACAACATGGAGAATAAAATACTGTGCGAAGAATCTTTTGGTGGAACCAATGCAAATGGCCTTTGGCTTTGGAAATTAGGGCATGAGTGCATGAGTCTTGGACCTTGGTGGTGTGTGGTGGCCTATATGGTTTACCATGACTGTTTTTTATTGCTGTGGTGCTGGCTTTTTACTGTTGTGGCATGGGCAGGCAATTGTAGGATGTTGCACCCGGTGGCTGTTTGAGGATTTTACCATGGCAGGCTACTGCTGCCCGGGATGACTTTGTCCAAGGGTAAGTGGCTGCTTTTAGACAGATGAATGGAATATCTTAGGTCAGCTTTGGAGGAAACAGACTCTGAGACAGAAAGCTGTATGTAGAACATTTCAGGAATAATACCTGGGAAAGGGAAGAGGTAAGCAGGTCTGGACAGAGAGAGAAATTGACCTACGATGCAGTTTCATCAGAGGCTTTGGGCACTCTCACAGAGAGTTCTAGAGCTGGATGGCCTTTCAGAGATTGCCTAAAATGGGGTAATGGGGCTGGACCTTTTTAGTCCTTCCTTTTGATAAGGGCTGTGCTCAGGGGGGATGTCCTTTTGGACAAGTAGCTCCCTTCTATTGAGGGTAATTTCTGTAGAATCTTGTCAAGAGTGGTTTGAACAGTCTCTGCCTTCATCTTGTCATATAACTTAAAGATATGGAATATCTTTTCTATGCCCTGATGAATTTTCATACTCTTTCCCTGTTTGGATCAGCTTCTAACAATTTATACTATGGGCTTTCAGTTTTGTGGAATGTCTCTGAGAGTTCCTTTAATGTGAACTTTGCTGCCAGTGTCACTTCCTCGGGGACACTTTCATCCTTTATGTCACAACCACTTTCCTCATTTATTTTGATAAATTTGCTTTCACTAAGTTCTTGGCTTCATTTCTCTAAGCTCTAAAACAGTGGCAGTATCCACGTTCCCATGATCAGCTATTTCTTCTACAAACTCCATTTACCCTCAGTTCAAATTTCACTTCCAGCATTATTATTTTTCTATGTGTTGATCTTTGTTGGCCTATTCCCTATTTCTGTTACCTATTTTAGTAAAATGTCACTTGGGTTTATTACTGGGATACAAGGAGGTAACTACATACTTCGCTGACTGTGTATGAACAGAATTACAGTCACCAACAAACTTTGAAGAAGTGGTGTGGTTGCTGAAGCAAACACAAAACTGATCCCCAGGGACCCACAGTCAATGCTGATATAAGCAGCCCTTGCTTTGCATGGTTCCATTATGCATGAATTTCAGTTACTACGGTTTAAAGAGCACCAAATCCCCTAACAACATGGCTCAAATTTCAGTGACCATAATATGTTAACTGAGTAATTGCATAAAGGACAAACTTCACTACTAGATCTTCAGTCCACAAATCACTATGGAAATAACAAATGCTCAAGATAATCAATGACCAATCACACCAGAAATGAGTCCAGGCAAAGGTGTACACAAAGATGCATGTGCTTTTCATCTCACCTACCCTAGAAGCCAAAGTCCCTCTAAATGGTCTACAAGTTTCTATAAATCTGGGTCTCTGCCACTCTTCTGACCTCATCCCCTTCATTCCCTCTGCTCCAGCCCCACTGGTCTTGTTGTCCCTTAACATACCTGGCCCACTCTCACCTTAGAATTGCTCTGCTCACCATTCCCTCTACCTAGTATGCTCTTCCTCTAATATTTGCATAGTTCATTCTCTTTCAGGTCTTTGATCAAATGTCACCTTTTTGGTAAGGCCTTCCCCTGGTCACCCTATTTAAAATTCAACTAGGGGGAGCTGATGCGGCTCAAGCAGTTGTGCACTGGCCTCCCACATGGGAGGTCCCGGATTCAGTTCCCAGTACCTCCTAAAGAAGACAAACAGACTCAATAAGCAGATGCAATGAGCTGACACAACAAGCTGATGCAATGAGCAGACAAATAAGCAGGCACAACGAGCAGGGAGCAGATGTGGCTTAAACAATTGGGCACCTGCCTTCCACATGGGAGGTCCCAAGTGGGTCCCGGTGCCTCCTGAAAAAGACAAACAATGAGCAGACACAACAAGCAGGCACCATGAGCAGAGGCAACAAGCAGACAAGCAGAAACAATGAGCAGAAGACAAAGGAGCCATCTTGAGGCCGGGGGACGGTACCACTCTCTTTACCCCTATTCTCCTCTCCCACTTCCTTCCTTTATATACTTATTGTCATCTCAGATGTTATGCATTTCATTTAATTATTTGTTGATTGATTGTCTCTTTTTGCTAGAAAGTAAGCTCCTAGAGGACAGACATTGTTTGCTCCAGTATCTCCAGTGTCTAGAACAGTACCTGGCACATAGTAGATGTTCAATAAATATTTTTCATGGAATGAAAAAAAAAGGATGCCTGTGGCCTGAGCACCAGTGGGGCAAGAATAGGGAGCTCTGGGAAAGCTGGGGTCCAAGGAAGAACACTGGGCTCCCCTAGTATAGCCAGGAAGCTTTCTACTCAGGTTGGGTTTTAATCATGAGAGGTTCCATCCATCCTGGATTTTTCTTGGGGTTTTGTGTGTTCAGGGGACCTATATAACCATCTCCATCTCTCTTCATTGCATCGTACATAAATTTCTTATTCTTGCACTTATGTTCATAAGTATTTACCAGTTCAAATAATGTTAATTTCCCCTCTCACACTACCCTCTCTTTGATTTTTGTATGAGTCTTTGTGTAAAAAATTGACGTTCTCAGGAATTTGGATTATTTTTCATGAAAATAATTGAGAGAGTTTGAACATGAGATTGATGTGATCAGGATTCCATTTGATGTAGACCCTCTGAGGCAGAGTGCAGAATTGATACAGAGAGGATTTGGACTATGATGTAAAGTTGAGGGATTGTGGCAGCAATCTAGGTCACATGTGATGAAAGCAGGCTGGGAATAGTGAGGCTAGAGAGGAAAGGCAGATTTTAGAAATGTGGGGAGAAATGGCATGGTGGCATGGTGACTATGGGGAGTCAAGGAGAGGAACATTTCCAAATAATGCAGGTTTGCAGGTTTCTGTTTACATGATTGGGTGGATATTGTCATGGCAGAGGATGGGGATGTTGCCTACTCTTCTAGTTTTCCTGAGGGAGAATTTTTCCTAAACTCTTTTGGCTTTTTGCCTCACCATGAAAATAAAGTGAATTATCTCAGAGATGAGTCTGGGAGAGAAAATGGGTATATATTACCTCTGCAACCTTCCTTAACTCAGGAGCCTCATTGCTCATAGAAGTATGAATTCTGGTTTTCCTCTCCAAGTCCTAAATCTCCCAGGAACACATCCTCAGGTTAGGAGGAATGGTAGTTTGGAGCTGTAAGTACCCCAGAAAACATCTTAAACTTAACCCATTCCTGTGGGTGTGAACCCATTGTAAGTAGGACTTTTTGATGAGGTTACTTCAGTTAAGGTGTGGCTCTGGATGGGTCTTAATCCTACTACTGGAGTCCTTTATAAGTGGAACAAAACTCAGACAGAGAACAAAAGTCATGGAGAGCAAGAAGCTGAAATTCAGTGGAACCTGGATGAGAATGGAGAGGCCATGAGAGGACACCATGTGCATTGCCATGTGACAGAGGAGCCAAGGACCAAGGATTGCCAGCAGCCAGCCCCAGAGCGCCAGAATTCAGGAAGAAAGCATCACCTTGATGACACCTTGATTTGGGCTTTCTCTTAGCCTCATAATCGTAAGCTAATAAATTCCCATTATTTAACACAACCCTTTTCATGGTATTTGCTTGAGTAGCCAAGGAAACTATAACAGGAGGCTTGAAGTTTTCCAGTATTACCTGAGACTAAGTAAGACAGGTCACTTCATTTGAGTTTCAGTACTAGAAATATCACTTGGATTGCACACTTAAGGCAAATTCTCTAATAACTTTATCAGAAGTAAAGTTGACAATTTGATCCATCTATTTCACACTCTATCTTTATCTCATGTGTTTCTGAATTCAGGAGTGAGGAAAAGATGCTACTTATTGGGTTCTATATTAGCCAGGCTAGCTAGGTTGTGCTGCAGATATAAATAAATTTTAGAATCTTAGAGGCTTAACCAAAAATGTTTATTTCTTAGGCCTGTCTACTCCATATAGATCAGTAGTTCTTCTCCATCTCAGAGCTCTGCCAGCCTGTCAAGAGGCCTCAAGCTCCCTCTGCGGGGCAAGCAGATTAGATGGCTCTTTTAAAGGGCAGGTCCCAGAGGTGGCTTACACATCCAGCACATGTTCTATTGACCAGAACTCAGTCTCATGGCTCCAACCCAATTATAAGGGAGCCAGAGAAATGTGTTTTTCATGTCACTCGACCCAGAAAAAAATCTGCTGAGTGCAAAACATTGCATTTACTATAGTTTCCTAAAACCACAAACTAAGATACACTGGGGGGAAAGATGAGGTTTGGTGCTTACCAATGATTTGGGTGGGGTTTAATATCTGTATTGCTCTTAGAAGTGTTTGTAGCACATGGACAGTGTCAAATATCTGGTGTCATAACAGAAGGATCTCTTCAATATGTCTTCCAGCCTCATTTTTAATGTTGCAAAATCCAAATAAGAAATGCTAGAAATAGGGGTTTGAGTGATTGCTTCCCCGTATTCAGCGAATTAAAAAAAATTAGTTAAGGGGCACAATAATAAGAAATGATTGCAAACATGAACAAGTCAGGGTCATTTTTAAATCACCAACTAGCTTTCAAATGAACTACTTAAGTAAATTAAAAATTATCGAGTGCTACCCTTTTCTTGGCAAGGCACGTTTTATAAGTTCACAGCATTTAACTCTACCATGGGTTTTTATGGCCTCCTCAGGTACGCATCCTCTGGAAAGGGGCAGGGTCTGACCATCACTGTCCAACACAGTCGTACACGGCTGTACATGGAAGTTCAGCCACCTGGTGAAACGCAGGGTGCTCTTCCAGGACTTCAATTTGTGGACATCGGTTCCATAGTTTCCATGGGTTGGTGTAACAAAGTATCACAAACTGAATGGCTTAAAACAATAGAAGTTTGTTGTCTCACAGTTCTGGAGCCTAGAAGGCCAAAACCAAGGCGTCAGCAGGGCCGTGCTCCCGCTGAGGTATCCAGAGACGGATCTGTTCCATGCCTTTCTCCCGGCTGCTGGTGGTTTGCTGACGACCCTTGGGCTTCATTGTCTGCCTCAGTCGTCACATGGCATTCACCCCTCTGTCTGTCTGTGTCTAATTTCCCCCTTCTTAGGAGGACGCCGGTCAAGTTGGATATGGGTCTAACCTAATGTACTTAAGTTTTACCTTAACTAATAACATCTTCAAAGACCTTATTTCCAAATAAGGTCACATTCACAGGAATGGGGGTTAGAACTTGAATTGTGTCTTTTTGGGGGACACAGTTCAACCTATTAACAGACATCTCAGTGGTTAGACAGTCAAATGCCTCTCTAGAGAACATTGTTTTTTTTTTTTTTTTAAGATTCATTTATTTACTTTTTATCCATTTTAACCTCCCCCGCCCCAATTTTTACTGTTTTTGTGTCCATTCGCTGGGCAATTCTCTGTGTCTGTTTCCTGCCCTCTTCTCTCATCCTTCTCCTCCTGTCTTCATCTGGATGGATTCAATCCTGGGAACCTCTGATGTGGGAGAGAGGCATCCTACTAGCTGCGCCACCTTAGTTCCTGTTTTTTTTTCGTGCATCTTGTCTTGGCTCTCCCTTGTGTCACTCTCCTGTTATGTCATCATCCTGCTGCATAGTTAAGTGGGGCCTGGGCGGCTTATCCATGTACCTTCTGTATTTTTCATCTTTATTTTACCGGGAGGTCCCTGGGATTGAACGCAGGTCCCTCCATATGGGAAATGGACACCTAACCATTTGAACCACATCTGCCCGCTGAGAACATTGTTCTAAACAGGCTTGCATCTGGGAATTCTATACATTGAAATGGCATTCATCGCAGTGAATTTTAAGACTTGGTCTAAGTATATTGCTTCATCTGTAGGTTAAAAGCTCCTTATCAGAATGATTGCATTGTTAATCACTGTATGTCCATATGCCTAGTAAGACAGCAGACACACTTGTACATGCTAAGTAAATTTTAGGTGAGTGAATATATGAATTAAATAGGAGTGCTTATTCTTTATAAAAGATTTCTGTATAAAAATCCTTATTTATTTTGTGTTTAAAATTTTTTTTGTACACTTAATTTTTTTAGAGAAGTTTTATGTTTATAAAAAAATTGTATATGAACTACCAAATATGGCGAGTTCCCATGTGTCCTTTGCCCTGCCCGCCTGCACAGTTTCTCCTATTAGTAACATCTTGCATTAATGTGGTTCATTTGTTACAACTGATAAAAAATGTTGATATATTACTATTAAGTGAAGTTCGTAGTTTATAATTAGGACCACCCTTTGTGCTGTACAGTTCTTTGTATAGTACCATATAGGATAGTTTCAATGCCCTAAAAATGTCTGTGCTCTGTCTATTCCTCCATTTCCCCCCAAAACTCTGGAAACCACTGATTTTATTTCTGTTCACAATGTCATATGGCTGGAATTATAGAGTTACCTTTTCAGACTGGTATTCTTTAGATTTTTCATGATTTTATGCACTCTGGAAAAGCTGTAATTTTATCTCTAGGGATAATGGAGTTAGTTATAGTTTATATAGTTGTATAGGGAAATCACAGAAGAATTTGAGAAAGCAAATTCTCAAATTTATAAATGAACCAGTGATAATCAAGAGATGAGAATGGTGGAGGAATAAGGGGTGAAAGAGGAATGAGACTTTGAAGACATTCAAAAGGGGAAAAGTAGGTGACAGAGAAGAGGAGGCATGATGAGAACATGGAGTCAGAGCTGAGTGGAGAACCTGGGAAATTACCTGTTAAAACAAAGCAGGATCCTGGGAAACCATTTAGTTTCACCTTTAAAATATTTTAGGTGGGGCATGAAGTACCAGAGAGGTGAAGTGACTCTTCAGTGTCACACACAATTTTGTCCTCTGCAGTTGAGGTAGGAAAGTATTCAGGGAGTGCAGTTGGAGTCCAGAGAAAAAGAATAGTTTTAAGAGACTGAGTAGGAGGCTCAGGGGTTGTGGGAAGCACCAGATTTTCTTGGCTGCAGAGAGTGTCTGAAGGGGAGCTTTGTCTATTGGTGGGAGAAGGAAGTCAGAGCAGGGATATATTGAGGGGTCGGTTTGCTGAGAACAAATGTCAAATAACAGTTTTGCTGAGAGAAAGAAACATCTGCAAATGAAATGCTGCTTCTGCAACTTCCATTGCTAGCTGTTCTCCTCTCAGTGGTGACAATAAAGAAGGTAAGAACACTGTCTTAACTGCTTGGTCGGGTGAAAGTGGAGCTGGGTAGAAATGTATGGGCTTTCCCAAGATGTATCTTGACATTAAGCATAGCAGAGTGCTTACAATCTCAACATCCCTGCCCCCAGCTCCAGCTTACTCTTTTGGAGTAAACTGGACAGAGAATGTGGCCTTGTGTCAGTCAAATGTCCTGGCTAAGATAACCATAGGACCTCTCTCTCTGGAAACTGTTCTCTTTACAGCTTCTCTCCTTCCTGCCTGCTTCTTTTTCCCCTTATTCTACCTGATCTTCTACCATCCACAACCATCCAGAAAAACCTCTCATTCTACCTGATCCACATCTCATCCTTTGCCAACTAATCCTGGGCACACAATCAGGGCTTCGGTTAGCTGGGAGAGTTGCAGACTTGCAACAGGGAAAGTGAATCAAGCAGTATAATTTTCCTGCATACCTGCTCCAAGGGCAGCTTCAGCAATGAGGAGTTGATAGACCTGGAGCTTCAGTTCCAAGTCTAGTTCATCATTAGATTGATTCGGGAGATTCATGACCATGCCAGTTAATTGCACTTTGGATGTAAGTCCTTCCACCCAACCAAGAAAAGTTTTCTGGGACCAGTAGACCCCCGATTACCATTAAAACCTGAGGAAGAGGGAAAATTTATTGAAAATTTAACTCTGCCATTTATAGAATGACCTCTTTGCATAGGACATTACCCTGCATGTATGCAACCCCAAAATCACAGTTTGGTCATTACAGAAAAGAATCAAACCTGAATATATATTCTCATATTTCCATCCTTACCATATCACCCTAGTGATATGATAAATCACGTGTCCAATACCAAATAGATTACAAAATGATAGACAGCATACATGCCATGGCTCTTATGAGGTTGTGCTTTTTAATGATTCCTATAGGATTGTAAAGGATCAGGACCTTAACGGATACTGAAACCTAATGTAAGCACAACCATAAATTGGACAATTAATAATTCAACAAAAACAACTAATGAAAGCTATCCTTTTTTTTTTTGAATTTTGGGGATGTCATAAGTACAAATACATCCCTAAATTGGATACATTAAGGAAGATTCATCCCTCAACCATGGGACAATAAAATTAATAAAACCCAGATGTATTTATGGAAAGTTTTTCTAGGAACCAGACCGATGCTTGAATGGCAGGGTAATAGATCCAATAATACTAGTTTAACAAGAAAATCAACTCTATATCTTACTGTATGTGTTAGGGATCCTGTAGTTTTCATAATAGGGGAAGTAACATTTGGAGAAAAGAATATTAGTTGTTCCAATTGTTCTTTATTCACTTGTCTCAAGAATTCTTATTTACAGGACAATAAAACCCTCTTCTTGGCATGAAGAAGAAGAGGACTTTGGCTCCTGGTGCGAATGACAATACATTGGCAGCAGTCTCCTGAGTCTCAGCTGCTGTGGCATTTTCTAGACCATTCTTTAAAAAGAACAAAAGGATTAATTGGACTTATAATTGTAGGAATTTTAGGATTAGTAGGTATCATTACAACAGCTACGGTGACAGGTACTGCCCTACATCAAGGGGTACAAACACAACAGTATGTTAAAGATTGGCATAAAAATGCAAGTGAAATGTGGCATAGTCAATCTCACATGGATATGGAATTAAATGACCATATGAATGACCTTGAAACAGCCATTGTTCATTTAGGGAATCAGATTTATAACTTAAATTTACTTAGAGCACTGAAATGTGATTGGAATGAAAGTACTTTTTGTATTACCCCTTTACCTTACAATAATAGTGAACATGAGTGGGAAGAAGTAAAAAATCATTTAATTGGATACAAGCATAATATATCTTTAGACATCTTAGAGTTGCAGAACAAAGCATTAAGCATGTCCCAAAATGAATTACAAGATACCCCAGGGGCAGAATTTTGGAATGAATTGTCACAAAATTTGCTATCAATCCTTTTCACTGGTGGAAGGAAAAGACTGTTCAAATAGCATTATGGATTGGGTTAGGAATTGTCATTAAATGCATTATTGCTATCTGTCTTCTCAGAAATAGAATATTAGCATATATGCAAAAGGAGAATAAGCACTTAAATTTAGTGAGTGCATTTCTGTTGAGAAAATTAGCCAAAAAAGATTATGCTGAATGATAAGTAGAATGTCGATGAATTAGAAGTAAATATCTAAATATCTGTATATCTATCTCTAATATCCTTAGCTATGCTCTTATGTTAATCAACATGCTTATAAAGGCACCTGCTAGAAGAGAACCTGAAGAAAGATGATGAAAGGAATCAGACAAAACGAATCTCAGAAAGCCTTCCCAAAGTTGCCAAAAAGCTTGACTGGTAGTCAATGATGGGTAAGATCCTTTAAGAGAAAGGACAACCTATGACAGGCACAGTCACAATGGCACAGGGAAGAAGACAAGGTCAATGGGAAATTGCCTTGTAAAGCAAACAGAGACTATGTCTGAAAAACTACAAACAAGTGGTTCTTGATATATTAATGGTGCTGTTAAAAAATAAAAAGGGGAAATGAAGGAGAACATGTAAGGACTTTGGTATGTGGCAAACAGCCTGGGAACATAAACAGGCTGCACTTAAGTTAGAACAGAACAAAAAACATGTTAATACCTAAGATAAAATTTAATACATACTGGGATGAAGGTTCAAAGAAAGGTGAGGATGTTCTGAACTTAGAAAGAATAGGAAAAGACATCAAGATGAAAACCATGTTCTTATGACGTTAGTAGCAGAAGCAGGAAAAGGTTATTATAAGTTACTAGAAAACATCAGCTCAGGTGCACTTTTCATTGCTTTGTTCTGTGATCATAATAAAAGCCATGATGGTTAGTGCAGAGAGACTCTTCTCTCCTAGGGTGAAGGGTTCCCTGACCCCATCTTTAGCATATTTCTGTCTCTTGTCTTTCATCTGTGGCACTGTCTTCACGGTTCTAGTTCCAGAGTTTCAACATTTCTGGAATTCTTTTTTTTTTGTGCTTTGTTTTCTTACCTTAAAGTAAGAAAGTCCAGAGATACACGATTGTCTCATTCTATTCTTGATTCCCTTAAAATAGGGTCTCTTCCCCCATTTAATTTATTTTATTTTTCAAATAAACACTCCCTCTTCTCTCCTCGTTCCCCATCCCTGCTTCTCCTGGTAACCTCTAATCTGCTTTTTATCTCTGGGAATTTGTTACTTCTAGTTGTCTCTTATAAGTGATATTATACATTTTTTTGTCCTTACATGTCTTGCTTATTTCACTGAGCATAATGTTTTCAAGGTTCTTCCATGTTGCAGCATGTCTCATAACTTCATTTTTAATGGCTGAATAACATTCCAATGTGTGTATGTACCACATTGTGTTTATCCATTCATTTGTTGATGGACACTTGGGTTGTCTCACATTTTGTGAACAAAGCTGCTATAACCACGGGTGTACAAGTATCTATATGTGACACTGTTTTTTTATTTAAAAAAATTTTTTAGGAGGTTCTGGGGATTAAACCGAGGACCTTGTATATGGGAAGCTACCACTGAGCTACATCCACTCCCCAGGCAATTGACTCCCTGCCCCTCCTGCAGATGGCTCCCTTGTCTATTTGCTTGTTGCTTTTACTTATTTTTTGCGCTTGTTGTTTGCTTGCTGTTTTTGCTTGTTGTTTTTGCTCATTGTCTGCTTGTTGTCTATTTGCTTTTTCTTTAGGAGGCACTGGGAACCGAACCCAGGACCTCCCATGTGGGAGGTGGGCACTCAACTGCTGGAGCCACATCCACTCCCCCTGTGACACTGTTTTCACTCTCTTTGGGATATACCTAGAAGTGGGATTGCTGGGTCAAATGGTAATTCTATATTTAGCTTTTTGAGGAACTGCCATATTGTTGTCCAACCAACAATGCACCAGAGGTCTCATTTCTCTGCACCCCCCCCAACACTTATTTTCCCTTTTATTTTTTAATATTAGCCATCCTTGTGAGAATGTAATGGTGCCTCATTTTGGTTTTAATTTGCATTTTTCTGATAGCTAATGACATTGATCATCTTTAAAGAAATGTCTATTCAAGTCTTTGCCCATTTTTAAATCCCCATTCAATTTCTTCAACTCTCTATGTCCATATACAAAAAACCATTATGACCCTTTTCATCACCCTGGAATGCCATATTCTTATCTGCCTCACACAAGTTCTTCTCTCACCCTCCAGCCAATATCTCATTCTCACCTATCATTTCCCCAAACCTTCTTCAAATGAAAACCCTCTTAATTCATGTCACTTATCCCCTATGCCTCCCCTCCATCTCATGAACTCTTCTCTCCCTTCTTCCTGATCAAGTATATCTTTTAAATTTATTTTAAGTTAATTTTTATTTGCACTCTGTACACACCAAGAAAAAACTCCCTCAAATATATCTTTGGCCCACTCTCACACATATATAAAACTTTCCTCCTGTTTCACTCCCTCATGAGGCCCTATGTTCTTAGACCCTTCCTCTCATTTTTTCATTTGATTTCCTTTCCTCCTTTCTCCCTCTAATGCATAATCCCCCAGACACCTTTGAGTTATAGGTGATAGTTGGCTGTGAGCTGCACTCAAGTGAGACTCCACAAGGCTTCTTCCAGACAGCTTGTGAAGAAACAGATTTCCTGAGTTTCCAGAAGATCTCATTGGCACCATCTCTAGAAGGTAGGAGTAGGGCCCAGAATGTCTTCAATTTAATCAACCAGTATCAAGGCATCCAGGAAACTGTATATAGGCTCATCAGGAACACCTGACTCCAATATGTCTTGAGTCTCTTTGAGGCAGGAAAGATGGGTCTCCAGAGGCAAGGTCAGTTCAGTCTCCTTCTGCCAAGATTTTTCTATTCAAATCTCTCCCCTTCTCACTATCCCCTTCAGACTTAGGACAAGGAAGAGGACAAGAGGGAGAATGGTTGCTGGTGACGGTTCTCAGAGTAAGGAAAAAGATAGCTGAGCATGTTAATACGAAACACATTAGCCCCTAAGCTCTAGTCCTTAGTCCTTATCTGAATTCCTTTTGTGTCTTCTGCCAGAAGCCAGTGGCCCCACTCTTGGTCCTGACTGATTGTTGCTGGTTTATCGTGTCTCTGGCTTCTACCCAAAGCCAGTTTTGATCATGTAGCTGCAGGATGAGCAGAAGCAACTGGGAACTAAACAAGATGATAGCCTTCCTAATGTTGGTGGGACTATGGGTGATCCTGGAGGTGACAGCTAAGGGGGCATCTGTCCTGTCTTGCCAAGTGAAGCACCTTTAGGTGCCAGGACATCATCCTGTGTGGGGTAAGTAAGATTGGAATCTGGGATTGTGAGAAGGTGGATCTTGGACTTAGAAGGTAAAGCAGAGGGAAGTTGGAAGATCCCAGAACTAGGTGGGAGGGATCTCAGGAATGAATAAAAACAGGTGATTCAAGGAATAGAGGAATGAACATGAGGATCATTCAGATACAGGAGATCTGGGGGAAGATGAGGGGTCCTTCCCTGAGTAGGGGTGATTGAAGTGACTGATACCCAGTGCATGCATATGTTAAGGTAGGGAAATCAATGGATGGAGTAAAATTTGGAGTGGAATTGAAATGACATGAGTGTGTTCCTCACATTCACAGAATACCACATCTCCATGAACTTGATCCCCTTGGCAGTGAATGCCCTGATGCTTCTGACAGGCCTTGCATTATGGTTTAAGAAGCGCTGGTGAGTTCTCTCTATTACCTCCTCATCTTTATTCCAACTTCTTTCTTTCTCTCTCTCAGCTTTTCTCTTTACCACGTCCCCATTTTCCTCAATAATTAACTCAAACTTATCTAGAACTTCTGCCCATCTCTGTTCTTTCACAGCTCATATAAAGACATCCCATGAGATCCCTACAATGCCTCCCTTGTTGAATGAGAACCCCACAGCCCAGAAGCTTAGGACTTAATGATTCCATCATTTCTACTCTCCATTTTTTAAAAAATTTTACTTAATACTCATGTATCAATATGTATTAATTTGATTTCAGTAACTTTGTATGGAACAGCTTCCTAGCAATCTCTATTTGTCCAATAGTACACAACCTTCAGAGCCCATTTCTGATTTTATTTCATCTAGAAGTCTTCCCTTAATCCACAAATGGGAAGAAGTGTCTTCCTCTTTCAGTCTTTCCATAGAACTTTAACTGTGCTCTGCTACATGTACTTATCACTTCATACCCTCCATTGCAGGTACTTAGGTCTTCTCCTTCCAAATTTTAAACACCTTGAGGGCAAGATTCATGACAAAGTGCTTTGTTTGTTTGTAATATATGCTCAGTAGAATATATATAGTCTCTATATAATATCTGAATTGGAATAGCTATCATATTGGTAGTCTTTGCTTATATTACTTCCTGACATTGTTAGAGCATTTGAAACTTTGATGCTTCCCTTCTTGTTTAAATGTTGCTTACTTGGCCAAGAAATTCCATACTCCCATAGCTACCTCATTTTGTCTCTGTACCATAAGGAAAAAAATATAACTTTGCCACTTGCTACATTTATTTTCTAAATGTAGATATCCAGGTCTTTTCAACTTACTTCTAACACACACACATAGAGAAGAAGAGAGAAAGAGGGGGAGAGGGAGAGGGAGAAATAATATATAAGTAACATGTAAGGGGAAATAGAGCAGATATGTACTTTTAATTTTTAAGAAAAAGAGCAAAAGAGGTAGTCCTCAGGATTTGAGTGGTGTTAGAGATCGAATCAGGGACCCCAACAAAAGACATATTCTTTTTTTTTTTTTTTTTAATTATTTTTAAAAAAGATATTTAGATAATGTAAATGTTACATAAAAAATATAGGGGATTCCCATATGCCCTGCTCCCCACAGTGCCCCCATTTGCCCCCATTAATAACATCCTTCATTAGTGTGGTACATTCATTGCAATTGATGAGCACATTGCCACTAAGCATGGATTATAGTTTACATTGTAGTTTATACTCTCTCCCACACAATTCTGTAGGTTATGGCAAGATATATAATGGCCTGCATCTGTCATTGCTGTCATTTAGGACAATCCCCAAGTCCCGAAAATGCCCCTGTATTACACCTATTTTCACTCTCCCTGACCTCAGAACCTCCAGTGGCTACTGCCTCCACATCAATGATATAAGTTCTTCCATTGCTAGTATCACAATAAGTCTATAGTAGAACACCACTAAGTCCACTCTAGTCCATAGTTCATTCCCCAATCCTGAGGATTCTAGGATGGTGATGCCCACTCCACCTCTAATTGAGAGAGTGCTTCAGTCCCATACGGCTGATGGATGGGACTCTCTTGCTTGCAGTTGTAGGCTTTCTCAATTCCTTGGTATGGAATCATCACCTCCTTGTTAGTTGTCCTGGGTAAGTCTAATGAACTGGAGAGGAGGTGTTGCAACTTCGCTAAGGCTCAGGGCTTAGCTGGCACAGGGACAGTCCAAAGATTGAAGTCTCTTGGATGTACACCTACCAACTCCAACACTGACTATAGGTTCAAATAGAAGGGACCGAAGAGCCATGTGTAGGGAAACCACAACTGAGTCCAACTCTCTCACACTGGGGAGCACAAACCCCAAAGTAGGGCCCCTGGCCAGGCACCAAACACATGAGCTTTCTGCCCTGACTATAGTGCCTGGGTGTCTCCAGAGCCCTCAGGAGCCCCACTATTTGGGACAGTGTCTAATTTGGCAGTCAGTGAGATCCTGCTGAGACATGCATAAGTGTAACCTCTCAAATGACCTCCCAACTCACTTTGAAGTCTCTTAGCTATATAAACTCATTTGTCTTTATCTTTCCCCCCTTTTGGACAAGGTCTTTTTCCAGTTGCATTGCTAGTTGGTGCTTGGTAGTAATCCCTCAGTGCCAGGGAGGCTCAGCCTTGGGAGTCATGTCTCATGCTGTGGGGAAGTTATTGCATTTATATGCTAAGTTTGGCTTAGAGAGAGGCCACATTTGAGCAACAAGGAGACTCTCAGGAGGTAACGCTTAGGCACCCTATAATACTATGCTAAGTTTCAATTTCAAGAGTAAAGTTTCATAAGCATAGTCATCAATATCAAGAGCCCGTCAATGGGCCATCCTCCTTCACTAGGCATTGCCTCTGTACTTGGAGGAGTCTTGCTGTTCCATCAGAGAATGTGGCAGAGCTCCCCAGGATGGGAATTCAATATTCTTTCGGTTATTGTGTGAATCTCCACCCACCGTAACAATGCCCCATGAACATTTGTACACATTTATATGCCTTATATATATGCCCAGGTGAATCTTCTCCTATGTACCCCCCTTCACTGACACCCCACACAAATGGTCCTCCCTTGCCACAGTTGTAACCCTTTTGTGATCTAAAACTTCTTCAAAATTGAAGCCAATAAAATAGCCAAATAAAATGAATAAGGAAATTAAATAATGATAGTTTTAAAAATAGGAAATAAAATACAAAAAAAAAATTAAAAAATAAAAAAATAAAAAATTTGGGATAATAAAAAATAATGAAAAAATACATTTTTTTTGGACATTTTGCAAATGACATATTCTTAATCTTAATCTACGTTCCTGATAATAGGACCCTTTAAAGACATAGTATCAATTAAGATGTGAACTCATTTGTGAATAGGATCTTCTAAAATCCTATTTATGTGTGGCCAAACTGAATCAAGGTGGGTCTTATAAAGAGATCTGTATTACTGGAGGCCTTATAAAGAGAAGCCAGATGATGTAAAAGCTAGAAGTCAGAGAAAGTCACAGGAGGAGACCAAGTGCATCACTATGTGATGAAGGCAGAGATAAAAGTCAGGGATTGTGGCAAGCCATCACCACAACACTACAGAATCCAAGGGAAGCATGACATTGCCCACACTGTGATTTGGAGCTTCTGGCCTCTAAAAATGTGAGCCAATAAATTTTTTATTGTGTAAGCCAACTTTTGTATAGTATTTGTCATAGGAGCCCTGGCAGACTAAGGCAGGTGGGATTAAGACAAGTGATATGTATGGAATGAAAATCTCCCAAAGGACAGACTTATTCAAGATAGCCTTGGCTAGACTTCAGTTATTTTAGGTTTCATTTACTAATTCAACTAATGTTTGTTAATAACTTACTATGAAGCAGATACATATACCATTCAAACTGGTGGGGGAAATTATGCTGACTACTGGAGTTGCAATATCTGCTTCCTCAATCTTAAGTCTTTTTTATAGCTTTTTTTTGTGTTACTTTAAAACATTTTTGAATCAACTTTATTGATGCATAATTTACATACAATACGATGCATACATTTTAAGTGTACAGTTCAATATATTTTGACAAATATATACACCCATATAAGCACTACCACAGTGAGATAAAGAACATTTCCATCACCCCAGCATCCCTTGTGCCTATTTATATTCAACCCAACACCAACCAAGGATCCTTGCAACCACTGATCTACTTGTGCTTCTTAAATCTAGATTAGTCTTTTCTGTAATTTTATCAAAATGAAATAAACTATATGTACTCCTTGTGTCTGGCTTTTTTCACTTAGCATAATGGCTTTATGTCATTTATGTCATTGAAAATATCAGTAGTCTGAGTGGATTCCATGTATGGATCCATTAATTTTTTAAATCCATTTACTGTAATGGACATTTGGTTTGTTTCTAGGAAGATCTTCTGAATAATGTAATTGCTGCCCCCCCTCCTTTTTTTTTGTCTGTGTTGTTTTTGTTTGTTTGTTTAGTTACCTGCTTGGTCTAATTAGTAGAACCTGTCGCCCATTCAGTTGGCAGCTACTGATGTCTCAGCTTACTTGTTTTTGTTTTGTTTTAAATTCTTCTTTTCCTCCTTCTTTCTCCTCTTCCTCCTATTTTTCTTCTTCTCCTTCTTCTTCTTTTTAATTTTAAGCTTGGCTTCTTAGGACCTCAATCCTAGGTCAACGTAATTTAATGGTCCACCAGTGATTGGTCAGAGGTTGTGCCTAAACACCTTAATCCAGCAAAGCTTCCACCCTTTGGTGAAGGGATCTTTGTCAGTTGGAGCACACAATCCATGTTCAAGCAGTTTAAAAATATGCCCTGGCTTCAGCTTTTTCTTGATGCAATGTGTCATGTTTAACCAGAGACAAGTAGATAGCTGGTCTCTCCTGAATACGCACACACCCTTGTACTTGTACAGAGGCTTCCTAACCTCTAGGGATATGTGGGAGTCTATAAAAGCCCACTATGGCATTTTCATTTCCCAGATGTTCTTGTTAAAGTTTTGGCTTGTCTGTTGCTTGTCTAAACCAGTATTGCAGCTATAGGTAGCTGCAATGTTGTCTTTCACTTTTTTTGCCACCAAATGCTTTGTTTTCTAAAATATCCCTGGGCAGGGAACTTTTCCATGGAGCTCCAAGTTAAATCTATCCTTCTGGTTCTCAGCCTATTGCACCAACCAGCTTGGGGTAGGATAGGAGCAGCCCCATGGTAAAACACCAGATTCCTAATATTCTTAATGAAGTTCAGGTAATTATTCTTGAATAAATAACTTTCAATCTTTATTGACATTTTCCAGAATTCTGAAATCATTTATTTTGGAAACTTTTGTTCAGTATTATAATTGATTTTATTTTATTTACTTTTTAAATTAGAGAAGTTGTAGGTTTACAGAAAAATCATGCAGAAAATACAGAGCTCTCATATACTCCCCTATCCATTATTAACATCTAGCATTGGGAAGCGGCTGTGGCTCAATCAGTGGGGCTCCCGTTTACCATATGGGAGGCCCCGGGTTCAGTTCCCGGGGCCTCCTGGTGAGGGCAGGCCCGTCCGCACGGCGTGGTTAGCTGACCCAGCGAGCACAAGCGGCAAGGGGGGGATAAATGAATAAATAAATAAAATCTTTAAAAACAAACAAACAAACAAAAAAAACATCTAGCATTAGCATGGGTACATTTGTTACAACTGATGGAAGAATATTATAATTGTAATATTAACTATAGTCCATAGTATATATTAGGGTTTCCTGTTTTTGTTGTATAGTGCTATGTTTTTTTTAAAAAATTCCAATTTAAAATACAATAATAAAATTCCCCCTTTTAGCCATATTCAAATATATAATTGAGTGCTGTTAATTATGTTCACAATATTGTATTACCTTCAGCACCATCCATTACTAAATTTGTAGAAACACTGTACAATTTAAGTATTAACTCACTATTCCCTAACCCACATCAATTCCTGGTAACCTATATTCTAGTTTCTGACTCTAGGAATTTGCTTATTGTAATTATTTCATATGAGTGAGATCATACAATATTTGTCCTTTTGTGTCTGGCTTATTGCACTCAACATGATGTCCTCAAGGTTAATCCATGTTGTCACATGTATCAGACATTATTCCTATTTACAGCTGAATAATATTCCATTGTATGTATATACCTGTATTATTTATTTATGAATTCCAAAAGGACATATTGATTATGTTTGTAGACTGGCCTGTTTCTCTGGGCGTGATACCCCTTTGATTGTATTAAATTCAGAGGTTTCACTTTTACTTTATTAAATCAAGATTAGGGCTTTGAATCAACCATGTCATTAGGGCATGCAGGGTTGAGTCCCTGTCCCCTTGATGGGCTATATAAACAGACGCTTAATCAAGAACAAAGAAGTAGACACAGGAGAAGATGCACAGAGGAAGAGAGACAGCTCCATAGACATGTCAGTGACCCTGGGAAGAGAGAGCCATTAGCCTGATAGTTTACAGCTGACCTTGTGAAGAGACCAGAGCAGCTGAGCCTGGAAAGAAACTAGCCTGGGGAAGAGAAACGAGCCCTATGCCAGCCTACAGCTGAGACTGGAAGAAGCTGGGACCACAGAGCCTTAAGACAAAAGAGGACGGCTGAGCCCTCATAGATATTGCCTGCCATCTTGCATCAACTCGTGGCAACAGACTTTGGGTGAGAAAATACCTCTTATTGTACCTTGAGTTGGACTCTTTAGGGCCTTATAATGGTAAGTTTCTACCCCAAATAAATACCCTTTATAAAAACCAACAGATTTGGGGTACTTTGCATCAGCACCCTTTTGGCTTATCCATTTTGTTTACCCATTCATCCGTTGATAGAAACTTGGGCTGCTTTGATCTTTTGGCAATTGTAAACAGTGTGAAAAAAAATCCATTCAATCCCTAGCTTTCAATTCTTTGGGGCATATTCATAGGAATGGAGTTGCCTGGTCATATGGTAATTCTATATTTTATTTTCTGAGGAACTGCCAAACTGTCTTCCACAAAGCCTGCACCATTTTACATTTATACTAACAATGAATGAATGTTCTTACTTCTCCTCATCTTCTCCAACACTTGTAATTTTCTGTTTTGTTTTTTTTTTTAACAGTAGACATTCTAATGAGAGTGAAATAGTATCTCATTGTGATTTTGATTTGCATTTCTCTAATGGCTAATCATGTTAAGCATCTTTTCATGTGGTTTTTGGTGATTTGTATATCTTCTCTGGAGACATGTCTACTCAAGTCTTTTGACCATGTTTTAGTTGGATTGTTTGTCTTTTTGTTGTTGAGCTGTAGGAGTTCTTTATATATTCTAGATATTAAACTCTTGTGGGAAATGTGATTTTCAAATAGTTTCTCCCATTCTGTAGGCTGTCTTTACTTTCATGATACAGTCCTTCAATGCAAAAAAGTTTTTAATTTTTGAAAGGTCTCTCTTTGATGAGGTCTCTATCTTTTTTTTTTTTTTTTTTGCTTGTGTTTTGTGTGTAAAGTCTAAGAAACCATTGCCAAACACAAGGTCTTGAAGAGGATTCCTTATGCTTTCTTCTAGGAGTTTTATAATTTTGGTTCTTATATTTAGGTCTTTGATCCATTTAGAGTTAATTTTTGTATATGGTATGAAGTAGGGGCCCACCTTCATTCTTTTGCATATGGATATTCAGTTTTCCCAGCACCATTTGTTGAAGAGACTATTCTTTCCCAGTGGAGTAGACTTGGCAGCCTTGTCAAAAATCAATTGGCCATAGATTTGAGGGTCTATATCTGAACTTTCATTTTGAACCCATTGGGCAATATACCTATCCTTATGCCAAGCCCAATGCTGCTTTGACTACTGTAGTTTGTAATATGTGTTAAAGTCAGGAATTGTGAGTCCTCCAACTTTGTTCTTTTTTCAAGATGTTTTTGGCTATTCAGGGCCCCTTGCCTTTCCAAATAAATTTGCTAATTGGCTTTTCCATTTCTGCAAAGTAAGCTCTTAGAATTTTTGGGGTGGATTACTTTAAATTTGTAAATCATTTTGGGTGGAATTGACATCTTAATAATATTTAGTCTTCCAATCTATGAACATGGAATGTCCTTCCACTTTTTCAGGTCTTCTTTGATTTCTTTTAGCAATCTTCTGTAGTTTTCTGTGTAAAAGTCCTTTACATCCTTGGTTAGATCTATTCCTAGCTATTTGATTCTTTTAGTCCCTATTGTAAATAGAATTATTTTTCTTGATTTCCTCCTCAGCTTGCTCATTAATAGTGTATAGAAACACTACTGATTTTTGCATGTTGATCTTGTACCCTGCCACTTTGCTAAATTTGTATATTAACTCTAGTAGCTTTGTTGTGGATTTTTCACAGCTTTCTATGTAGGATCATGTCATCTGCAAATAGTGAGAGTTTTACTTCTTCTTTTCCAATTTGGATGCTTTTCATTTCTTTTTCTTGCTCTGGCTAAAACTTCCAGAATAATGTTGAATAATTGTGGTGACACTGCACAGCCTTGTCTTTTTCCTGATCTTAGAGGGAAAGCTTTCAGTCTTTCCCCATTGAGTATGATGTTAACTGTGGGTTTTTCATATATGCCCTTTTTCATGTTGAGGAAGTTTCCTTCTATTTCTATCTTTCTAAGTGTTTTTTTTTTTTTTTTTTCAAGAAAGGATGCTGGATTTTGTCAAATGCCTCTTCTGCATCAATTGAGATGATCATGTGTTTTTCTCCTTTGTTTTGTTAATGTGGTTTATTACATTCATTGATTTCTTATGTTGAGCCACTTTTATATACCTGGGATAAAACCCACTTGATTGTGGTGTATAATTCTTTTAATGTGCTGTTGGATTCAATTTGAAAGTATTTTGTTGAGGTTGTTTGCATCTATATTTATAAAAGAAATTGTTTTGTAATTTTCTTATAGTATCATCTTTATCTGGTTTTGGTATTAGGGTGATGTTGGCCTCATAGTATGAGTTAGGTAGTGTTACTGACTCTTCAATTAATTGGAAGAGTCTGAGCAGGATTGGTATTAATTCTTCTTGGAATGATTGGTAGATTTCACCTGTGAATCCATCTGGTCCTGGGCTTTTCTTTGTTGTGAGTTTTTTGGTGAATGATTCAATCTCTCTACTTGTGATTGGTCTATTGAGGCCTTTTATTTCTCCTTGAGTCAGTGTAGGTTGTTCATTTGTTTCTAGGAATTTGTCCATTTCATCTAGGTATTTTAATTTGTTGACACACCGTTGTTCATTGTATACTTTGAGCCTTTTAATTTCAGTGGGGTCAGTAGTAATATTTCCCTATTTTCTGATTTTATTTGTGTCAGGTTTTTTTTTTTTTGTCTATCTAGCAATTTTATTCATCTTTTCAAATAACCAACTTTTGGTTTTGTTAATTATCTTTGTTGCTTTTTTTTTTTTTTCTCAATTTCATTTATTTCTGTTCTAATCTTTCTTATTATTTTCTTTCTGCTTGCTTTGGGATTAATTTGCAGTTCTTGTCCTACTTCCTCCAGGTGTTCATTTAGGTCTTCGATTTTAGCTCTTTCTTCTTTTTTAATGCAAGCTTTTAGGTGTATATATTTACCTATCAGTACTTCCTTCATAGCATCCCATAAGTTTTGATATATTGTGTTCTCTTTTTATTCATGTCAAGGTTGTTACTGATTTCCTTGCAATTTCTTCTTTGACCCACTGATTGTTTAAGAGAGTATTATTTAAATTTAATTTTCCAGCTCTCCACCTCTTATTGATGTCCAGCTTCATTCCATTATGGTCAGAGAAAATGCTTTGTATAATTTCAATCTTTTAAAATTTATTTAAACTTGCTATGTGACCTTACATGTGGTATCCTGGAGAATGATCCATGTGTATTTGAGAAGAATGTATATCCTGCTCTTTTGGGGGTACAATGGTCTGTATGTGTCTGTTAGGTCTAGTTCATTTATCATATTATTCAAGTTCTCTGTTTCCTTATTGATCTTCTGTCTAGATGTTCCATACTTTTATGAAAGTGTTGTATTCAAGCCTTCAACTATTATTGTAGAGGCATCTATTTCTCCCTTTAGTTTTGCCAGTTTTTGGCACATTTGGGGCACTGTAGCTAAGGGCATAAATGCTTATGATTGTTATTTTTTTCTTGATGGATTTCACCTTTTGTTAATATATAGTATCCTTCACAGCTTTTGACTTAAAGTCTATTTTTTCCAATAAAAAGAGCAACCCAAGCTCTTTTTATTGATTGCTATTTGTGTGGACTGTCCTTTCCAACCTTTTACTTTCAGCTTATTTGTGTCTTTGGGTCTAAGAAGAGTCTCTTATAAACAGTATAGTTGGGTCGTGTTTTTTTATCCATTCTGCCAATCTGTGTCTTTTGATGGGGTAGTTTAATGCAATAACATTCAGTGTTATTACTGTTAAAGCTGTTCTTACTTCAGCCATCTTGTCCTTTGACTTTTAATAATATATATTTTTAAAGTTTATTTATCTTTTTATTATTTTTATTACTGTGCTCTTCCCTCCTGCCAAGATGACTCTCTTGTCTGTCTGCTTGTTGTCTGCTTTTAGTGTCTGCTCATTATCTGCTCATCTTCTTTAGTTGGCACCACGAACCAAAACCAGGACCTTCCATGTGGGAGGCGGGTGCCCACATGGTTGTGTTTACTTGTTGCATCAGCTCATCGCGCCGCTCATTGCATCTGCTCTTCTTCTTTGGGAGGCACCAGGAACTGAACCTGGGACCTCCCATTTGGGAGACAGGTGCCCAACTGCTTGAACTACATCCACTCCCCTATCCTTTGGTTTTTACATTTCATCTTTTTTTATCCCCTTTTCCTTTATTGCAACCTCCTTTTCTGTATGGTTGATCTTTTGTGATGTATCTGACTGATCCCTTTCTAATTTCTGTTCATTCATATAAATAAAATAAAAATAAAAAATAAAAATAAAAACCTAAATATATATATTTAGGTACTGAGGCTGGACCTTGTATGTGGGAAGCCAGCGCTCAACCACTGAATCACATTGGCTCCCCTGAGTTGGTTTTTTCATTTGTTTGTTTGTTGTTTGTTTTTTTTGTTTTTAGGAGGCATTGGGGACTGAACCTGGGATCTCCCATGTGGGAAGCAGGCACTCAACCACTTGAGCCACATCTGCTCCCTCCTGTATATATTTTTTATTTTAATAATTAAAAAAAAATTTTTTTAAAGATACTTAGATTATATAAATGTTACACAAAAATTGTAGGGATTCCCATGTGCCCCACCTTCCACTCCTCCCACAACCTCCCACATAAACATCCTTCGTTAGAGTGGCACATCACCTACAATAGATATATACATCTTGGGGCTTTGCTACTAAGCATGGACCATAGTTCACATTGTTGACCACACTCTCTCCCATATTTTAAAAATATATTCTTTGTGGCTACTCTGGGGTTTATATTGCACAAGCTACATCTATAACCTACTAATTTGAAATGATACCAACTTAGCTTCAATAGTATACCTATTCTCTGAATCTTTATTTCTTCACTCTACTCCAAGTCACTCTCTCCTTTCTTTTCCTTTCAACCTGCAGAACTCCCTTTTGTAATTTTTGTAGGATAGGCCTTTTGTTGAAGAATTCTCTCAGTTTCTGTTTGTGAATATTTTAAACTCCCTCTCATTTAAAAAAAAATTAACTAGACCTTTATTATAATTTTACACTTTCCCCCCATGTTACGGGCACTCTTTAGACTGACATTAAACATACAGAACTACAGAGTTCAGATTTTCCCAGGAATATAATTACATGAAAAATAAACAACTTTCTAGCTCTTTCATAGTTTGTCTCTTAAAAATTTTCAGGGGAGGGGAATCCCAAGTAGTTTGGTTCTTTAAGAAACTGGTATATATAAATGAACTGCTATGTGTTCAATTACATCTTGAAGAAACCTAAAGAAGTTTTTATTCTCTAAAAGTGCATTGTAGTTATGCATGACAATCACTGTTCAAATAGTGAAAGAATGGAATGGTAAAGACAGATTCACTCCCCTGTAGGTTTACAGTTGTAAGCTTTTCTAAATGGAAAAAAATAAAAATAAAAATCTTGACACTGACAATCATTTAAAGGAAAAAAGAACTAATCAAGAAAAATGTTAAAGAACAAAAATATTTTCTCTTAAAAAGGAGAAAAGTGTTATCCAACACAAAAATGAGAACTACAGATTTCAAAAACACTCATTTTTTATTTGGAAAATAATGGAAGGAGGGAATCAAGATCATTAAGAATTGAGGCAGGTCTACACAAAAATGGAACAGAGTACAAGATTTCACCTCATGAAGGAAATGACTGAAATGCAATTTCACACACCTTCATGTCTATAATAAAAATATTAATTAAAAAGTCTGCAATTATAAAAAAAATACGAAGTCTGGATTTTCCTCTTAGTTTTATAATAAACTACCAAACTTCTGTTTAATATATGTGCTTCTACAAGCCTTCTCTGTTTAACACATATTATACAAGTACATATATACTGGTATTTTACCGTGAAAATCATAACACTTATCAAACTAGTGATGTGCCTTTTATACATTTTATTTCCATAATAAGAAATTTAAGACCTTTCTAGTGGTACATTTTAGAAAGCTTTGAAAGCATTTTTAATCAAAATATGACATAAAAAGGAATCTTGATTTTTATCTTTTTAGTACTATGGCATGATGGGTTTAACTTAACAGCTGAAGCATAATTTAGTAATTACATTGTACTGTTTAAACTAATTTACAGCTTTAGAAAAATGATTGATTTTTAAAAATGTAGCCAACATGAGACTTATAGTTATGAGCAGTGAAATACTAGAAAAGAGGGAATTAATAAATAAGATGAATTTTCAGCTGTGGCCATTCATTATTTTGCTTTTAGGAACCTGGAAGAAACTGTCTTCTTTGAGTTTCAAATGTTCTGGGAATTCTAGTCATTTCTTAGCTTCCTCAATATCATCTTGAATTGCTGAAATAAGTGACTCTAAGGAATCAAAGTTCTCTTCTGGTCTGAGGTAGCCAACTATGGCCACATTGAGGATTTCCCCATAGAAGACCTATTTGAAGGTATGTATAATATGAACTTCCATGGACTTTTTCGTATTCTTGTAGTATGGTTTCCATCTTATGCTCACCACCATCTTATGGACCTTTCCATTTCTACTTCCAACACTGGTACAACCACAATAAATGCCAGTGAACATATCTGCTGGAAGTTTATTCACTGTATAAATAGAGTGAAAATCCCTTACACTTAGAATATGTTATCACCACATTTCTGCCAGATGATGCAATTTTTTTTTTTATGATTGGGGAAAATCCAAGAATTTTCCTGAAAGCCAACATGTTGGTTAGAGTCCAAATTTTTCACTCAGTGGATGCTAAATATATTGTAAAAACGTGCAGAGGGCAAGAAGGAAAATGTGGGAGAATGATTTCCTCATCTCTGAAACTAGGTGAAAAAAATGACATACTCATTGCCCCCGTAGTGCTTTTTGTAATGAAAGGCTTAGAAGTAGATGGAAGTTGTGAGGTATTGTGATAGGAAAAGGAGGCTCATATGCTTATATAACCTTACCCTAAACATTGTCTTTGACTTAGACTAGAGGCACACATAGCTTAACTCCTAGAGTTCTGCTGTCTCAGGGGCACTTATTACTCAAAGTTCCTAGGTCAAGAGCTACAAAAGAAGGTCATGGTACCTTCAAATGCCAAATGGTAAATGCCATTTTCTCCTCAAAAATTGCTGTGGTGTAATATAACTTGCTTAGATTACAAACTGCACTATTTATCATATGATTCTGGGATTTGGGTGGTGTTTTAAATGCTTTGCCATCATGCAAATAATATCATTGCAGACACACATCCACACACGTTCGTTCTCTGTCTGACTCCCCTGCTCCCCCGCCCCCCACACTGTCTCTCTCTGACACAACTTTGAATTTGTCCTTTGGAAATGTCTGCAATGATGTATCCACTCTGACATTCGTTTCTGTTAGTAGACTGTTCTAAATTTGGAAATAACTTTCATTTCAGTCCAGATGTATTTGGAGGACATTTTAGTAAAATGCAAAACAGGATCATGTTGAGACCCTAAAATCTTCTTGTTCTCCCTAATGATTTCATCCCTCTGCTCCATACTCCTTAGTTCCTATTAGCAGGGCCCTAACTACCTTGAATAGTCTCAGACAAGCTCAAGTTCAAATTTTCCTGGCTGCTGAAATCCAGCAATTGGACAGCTTTCCAATCTCCTCTTGCTTACTAGGAAAAGAAGGAGCAATTCTATCACGTGTTTGAACTCACCTTTGAGTAACTGTCCAGACACAGTTCAGACTGGGCCATTTATTCCTAAAGAAACAGAAAATATTGACTGAAATATTTTGTTAAATTGCTCTGATTATCCCTATAGGTTTGTCACTTACCAGTTCTTTCTTAGTTTCCTTTAAAGGTGTCCTAGTGGCTCCATGGTGACGTGCAGGGCTGAGGGGAGTGGGATTAATCAGCAAGAGTGTGGAATTCATGACATCTCACATACAATCCTTCAATCTCTGCTCAGCTTTATAAAGTGAGGGAAGGAGATGCAGTCCTTGTCAATAAGGACTGGCAAATCAGTGTGAGAAGTTTATGATTATTCCTTGTCATGAAAATAAATAGAAATAAAGATATTTGGTTGACAAAACCTTGTGGGTATAATCTGTTTCTTAGAGCTCTGACCCTTTGGTCCACTACCTTGTAGAATGAGTGTCTTTGGTAACTTAGGCCCTGGCACAAGTAGAGAAGCTATAGATTTTTTTGGGGAAAATACCCCTAAAATAGCCCCAATTCTCTCCCATCATTTCATTCCCCCTATAAATTAGCTGTATTCAATTTGCACTGCTTGCAAATATAGAACAGAAACTAAAACAACAACAAAAATTTATGTAAATGATACTTGGATGAAATGCATAAAAGCTTATCAAAACTTTAAACACATAAGTGATCTCAAGGTAGAATGAGGGTCTGTCTAGCAGACAACAGTTAAGGACAAGAACATGCAAACAGAATGTGGAAGAAAGCAGAATCCATATTGGATGAGGACAAACTATTCTAGTGGCATCCAGCCACATGGCCCAAGAGTCCTCACTAAATTCACTATGAGGCAGTACAGGGAGTTTATATAAGAATCTTCTATGTATCATTCTCAGGCATGTTTTATCCTTATTAATATAAATAAATGCATATGATTTTCTTTTTCTATCAAATAGTATTTTCTGATGTTTAAAAAATTCCTAAATTACAAATCTCTTCTGTATATTTGTTATAATGTGAAAGCTTGACTGAATTATTTCTTTTCCTCTTTCCTTGCTTCCTTTCTTCCATTATTCATTCTCTCTTTTCTCAAATGTTTATTTGCCTTGTCTACTTGTAAGGAATTGTCGAGAGGCTGAGGTATAGCAAATATAGGAGAAAGAATCCACCCAACATCTGGAGGGCCCAGATGGGGAAAACCAGTTAATAGGCATCACTTCAGAGCATGTTCAGTTACAAAGCGTCCCCACTCCCACTGTTTTTATGTTTGGCGTTGCTCTCTTTACCCTACTGGACTGAAAACTCTTCAACCTCGGTCACTGCGTTTAAATTTCTCTAAAGTTTGTTTGGTGAGTAAATAAAGGAAAACCAAATAGGAGAGAGATTTTTCTTTATATTTTCAGCCTTCTGGCTCACTTGTTGCATGACAACGCTGCTTCTCCCATAAAAGATGCTGGTAAATTGGCTGAAATTTACATCATTACACTGGGAAATAAAAAAGGATCTAGGTAGAAGGAAAATTGGGAAATTATAGAAGAGAGAGGGCAGTGGGGAGGAGGTCATCCTTCTTCTCAACACCCACCCCTCCACATTCGTAGCATATGATCCCCTCTCCAATGCTCTTTTTTCTGACATTCTATATTTGGTTTTTGACTCATTGTTTCACATGCCAGACCTTTCTCCCCAACTAGAATCCTAGGTTATTTCCCCATCTTTTCTTTTCTTGTTTGCTGTTTAATGACCTTTTCTGTGCTTTCCTTCTACTAGAACTTTTTTTCATTTTCCCAATCTATCTTTTCTGTCCACATTTCCCACTGTTTTACCTATTTACCTCTCTTTAATCTCAGTCTTTTCACCAGGCCCTTTCCCTTTTTCCACCCGACTCCCACTTTCTTTATGCAGAACTATGTTTTGTTTGCATTCTTACCAGCTCATATCAAGATATCCATGAGCCCTCATCATGTCTCCTCTCTCTTCAGGAATACAAACCCAGATGCCTAGAAGCTCAGGACATCAGCCCAGCAATCAAACTTTGATACTCATCATATTTCATCAAATCAAAGTTCCATAGGTGGTAAGATGAATCATAATTTCTGCACCAGCAGAAATAATTTAAAAACTGTGCATCCATGATAAGATGGTATCAATGGTAAGATCCACCCAGATTTCACAGATGTTAAAATGTGAGAAAGAATGCATCTCAGAATGGAATATGGGGTATACAACTCAATTGTGGCATCCCATTGTCTTCCCATGTGTCAGTGGCAACAAGGGTGTTGTCAGAGTCATCTTCATCCTTTTCAGCAGGAGGCTGAGGAAAACGGCCTCCTCAATGCTCAAAGTACCCTCGTCCCCAGTTTTCCTCAGAAGGCCTCTGGCCACTCTGGAACTGCTGACTCTCTGGTTTGGGTTGAGATGCATGGTGGGAGCGGGATGGGGAAGGAAGCTGATGGGTGCTTCTTGCTTCATCTCTGTCTTCACTTCTGGGTGATAGACCTGCTGCTGCTGCTCCATTTCCAGAGGTCAACTCTCATGTCCTCTTGCTTGATGACCTGGGTCTCACAGAATTGGTTCTGCCTGATATTATTGTCTATGGTACGTGGGCCATAGACACCCTGCCCCTTACCCACATCTGCCTCTATTTTGTTTTTCTTCCCCTTCTAATTATTAAGTTCCTTGAGGGCAGGGTTCCCTGTTTGTGGATCTCTGGTGAGATTTCTTACCTGCATATGCATTTGCTCGGGAAAAAAAAAAAAAAAAAAAAAAAAGACCTGGTTTGATATTAATGCGAAGGTAGTGGTCTTTTCTTTTTCCTTTTAAACTAAACTCCTTACTTCCCCATTCTTCATCCCTTTACACTATAGATCTCCCTCTTATTACTAAAATATTCCCCACTTAGCAAAAAAACTATGTTCTGCTTTCCTTTTCCTGTCCTGAACCCCTTTGGAGAATATTGTCTTTGTTCCTACTACAACTGTAGTGAGGCTACAAATAATCATTAGAACGGGACTCTTGCTGCTCAGTTTTCCAAGAAGGAGTGAGAGTCAAGGTATGTGAGGGGTGTTAGTGCAGGTGGGCTGTTAAACGTCCAAGGAAAAGAATCAAGGGGGCTGTTCTTGCCCCTAGTAACCTTGAGATCAGTGCTACATAAGTCAAACCATATCTTAGATTTGCAGTTTGCTTTTTACTCATTCTTTTGTTCATTTCATAGTTTTCTAGAATACTCTATTTAAAAAAATTCAAACTCAATTTGATTAAAACAAGGAAGGGAGGAGCCGAAAAAATTGAGTTTATTTTTTATAGAGGGCTTAGGAAAGGTGGGTTGCTGGGGAGGCGGAGGTCAAGCAGAAGGCTTGTAAAAGTTATGAGTTTCTAGAAGAAGTTCTTCCACCTGGGATAGCTAAGGCAAAATGGTGTATGAAGGATTGGTGAAAAACGGAAAACAGTTGAAAAGGGGACTCAATGGCAGAAAACAAGCTTTTTTCCTCTTATCTTAGCATAGCTGGTTGCTTGTCCAGGATGCATTCCATTCACCCCACCTATAGAGTCACCATAAGGTGGGGTGCGTGCCTGAGTGGCCTCAGCTACAGGCCTGGGCCCTGAGAGTCAGTGGGTCTCAGGGCGTGGACCACAAACAGCAGCACATATGAGCTCCTTAGATTTACAGATTTTTAGGTCCCACCCTAGCCCTGAAGTCTAGAGTTTACCTTTGGTAGTTGAGAAAGGAGGGACTCTCTCTTTCTCTGGATGGTATGATGTGTGAAAGCCCAAAAGTGCTGCAGCATTTTGTATCACAGGTAAAGCTGGCCCAGGATTAAAGCTCACATTAAAAGAAAACCAAAGAGATTGATGGGATACCAGGGTCAGAGACCAGATTAAACTATACCTGAAGCTTGACCTACCTCTGGACATTTCAATATATGAACCCAATGAGTTTCATTTTTCATTTAAAACCCATTGAATTGGAATCTGTAGTTGCTTGAAAATTGCGATATTACTATGATCTCTGATAGCTTCCTTTCACTTTCCATATCCTTCTTATACTTTTCCTCTATTTTCTTAATTTCTCCTCTTATTCCTTATGCCCCAAATGTATAATCCCTTAAAGCCTGTTTCTTGGGTCTATGTTTTTCCCTCTAAATATATGTATTAGGTGCTTATTATTGCTGTAACAAATTATCACAAGCTTAATGCCATAAAACAGTTGAAATTTATTACAGTGCTTGAAAGCAGAAGTTTTATGGGATAAATTAAAATATAAGAATGAATGGCGTTCTGAAATACATCTTAACCTCAAAACTAAAGGGCTTTCCAAATATATTTTTTGCATGAGTATCTGTACATCCTATGTGTTTGTGTGATTTTGCTGAACTATAAAAAGGTTAAAATATTTTGACTTTGTTTCCAGTATCCATGTTAAGTCAAATTATTAAGTTTATTATTTTCTTTTTTTTTTAAAGATTTTATTTATTTATTCATTTATCCCCCCCTTGCTGCCTGTGTTCTCTGGGTCAGCTAACCACGCCGTGCGGGCGGGCTTGCCTTCACCAGGAAGCCCCGGGAACCGAACCCGGGGCCTCCCATATGGTAAACGGGAGCCCTACTGATTGAGCCACAGCCGCTTCCCTATTATTTTCTTTGTTCATTTCTTTGGATTATCTATGTACAGTCTCGTGACATCTCTGAATAGGAAAATTCCATTTGTTTCTTTCCAATCCTTTTTATTGCTTTTCTGGCCTAATTGCACTGGCTGTGACCTTCAGTACAATTATGAATGGAATTATTGCTAGCTAGCATTCTTATCATGTTACTGATATTTGAGAGGAATGTTTCATGAGTTCACATTAATTATGATATTTGCTACATGTTTGGCAATAGCCTTTAATGCCCTTTATCAAACTTGGGAAATTTTCTTTCAAGTTTTCAGGTTTGCTAAAAGTTTTTTTTTTTTTTCCTTCAATGGTTGTCTAATGAATTTTATCATGTGCTTATTCTGCATTTCTTGACATGATAAAATTTTTTCTTTCTTTTATTACATTAAAATGGTGAATCACACTTTGGTTTTCAAGTGGTAAAACAAAATTGAATTTCTGCATTTATCTGTCTTGCTCATAATGCATGTATGTCAATTCAATTTGCTATTATAGGGAAGCGGCTGTGGCTCAATCAGTAGGGCTCCCGTTTACCATATGGGAGGCCCTGGATTCGGTTCCCGGGGCCTCCTGGTGAAGGCAAGCCTGCCCGCACGGCGTGGTTAGCTGACCCAGCGAGCACAAGCAGCAAAGGGGGGGTAAATGAATAAATAAATAAAATCTTAAAAAAAAAAAAAAATTTGCTATTATATTGTTTAGGGGCTTGCATCTTTGTCATTTAATTCTTTAACATTCTTGTCAGGTGTTGGTATTAAGATTTTTTTGCCTCATAAAATGAGTTAAGTAATATTTCCTCTATTTCTGTTCTCAGGAAATGTTAGTGTTACTTTCTTCCTTACATGTTTGGTAGAATTCACTCATGGAGCCTTAGGTGTTGGGGAATTTCTTTTGAGAAATTTTAAAATTTCACGTCCAAATTTTCAAATAACGTTATTCTATTCAGATTGTCTATTTCTTTTTGTGTCAGCTTCTGCAAATTGTGTTTTTCAAGGACTTTTTACATGCTTTTTAAATTGTCCAATTTATTGTCTTCAGCTTATTCATAATATCTTATTTTCACGTTAACATCTCTAGGGTTTGTTCTCTCTCTCATCTTGACAGTGCTCTATAAATTTTATAAGATTTTTAAAGAATTAACTTTTGGCTCTGTTGATTCTCTCTATGGTCATAATCTTTATTATTTTCTTCTACTTTCTTTGTGTTTTATTTGTTGTTCTCTTTCTAATTTATTAATGTAAATAATTTATTTACAGGTATCATTTTTAGCATATGTCTTTAAAGCTAAATTTTTTCTATAAGCATATATAACAAAGTTTGATATGCTTTATTGGTCCTTTTAGCTCAATATACTACCTAATTTCCATTTCTTGACACATCAGTTATTCAGATTTTGTATTTCTGAGTTACCAGACATGCAGGATTTTCTGGTTATCTCTTTATGACTGATTTGTAGCTTAATTCCAGTGTATCAGAAAAAAAATATTCTGCATGGTTTCAACTCTGAAATTTATTTACAATTGTTTTATGGCCAAACATGTTATTATTTAAAAAATAAATGTTCTATCTGTACTTGAAAAGAATATATGCTTTTCTGGTGTTAAATTTTTGAATTCTAAATATATCGGTTAGGTCATATTTATTGATCATGTTGTTAAAATCTTAAACATGTTGATTTTTTTAGGGGGTACTGGGAATTGAACCTGGGACCTCATACATGTGAAGCACATTATCAATCACTGAGCTACACCCACTCCTACATGCTGATTTTTTAATTTGCTTTTTCTATCACTCAGGGCAGTATTTTAAACATTTCCATTTAAAATATCTCTTTCTGTTCCTGCCAGCTATTGTTTCATAATTTAGAGACTATGTTATTAGATGCATAAATACTTAGAAATGTTACATCTTTCTGTTGATGTATTTCCTCCTTAGTTTCCAATAATGCTTCCTTGTCTGTAAAGCTACTTTTGTCTGAAATTATTATAGCAATTACACTTTCCTTTTGATTAGTGTTTAAAAAGTTTATCTTTTTGCATAATTTTATTTTCAAGCCTTCTGTTTACTTATCTTTATAGTATCTCTCTTGTGACCATAATATAATCAAGCTGTTTTCTATCTGCTTTCTAACTTTGTCTTTTAATTATTTTGTCTATTTGTCTTTTATATAGTTACTGATATATTTGGGTTTAAATATACCATCTTACTGTTGAAACTTTCTTTTCCTGTCCCTTTTATGTTCTTCTCCTCCAGTGCTTTCTGCCTGCTTTTGAATTTAATATTTTTAATTATACAAGTTTCCCATTTATTTCATGGTTTCATGGTCTTTTAATATTCATTTATTGGTAATTCTGTAAATGTGTATATGTATCCTAACCTCTTTAAATTCTACTATAAAGTAATATTTTACATCTCTCTGCTAATGCAAGGATCTAGAACATTTGAATTTCATCTATCTTCCTCCTAACTTATGTGCTATATTTGTAATATATTTTAATTTTTATTATTTAATACAGTTAATATTTATTTTAATTTATTTATCCTTGCCATTGCTCAGCTTGGCAGTTAAGGTTGGGCATTAGCAATCCTAGCTGACCTTAATCAAATCAGTTATTACAATTATTCAAGTCTGGGCTTCAATCTCTGGGGGCTACTCTATTTCTAGTTCTGATTCACTTTTTTTTTTTTTTTAGATTTATTTTTATTTATTTATTTATCTCCTCTTGCTGCTTGTGCTCACTGTGTCCATTTTCTGTGTCTGCTTGTCTCCCTTTGTTGCGTCATGTTGCTGCGCCAGCTTACTGTGCCGCACGGGCCGTCAACTCACCGTGCCATGCAGGGGCCGGCTTGCCTTCACCAGGAGGCCCCGGGAATTGAACCCGGGGCCTCCCATATGGTAAACAGGAGCCCAACCACTTGAGCCACAGACGTTTCCCCTGATTCACTTTTATTCCTAGGATTTTGGGAATGTAAGTTTTTAGAGTTTTAACTGAAAGTACATGGTATTACCAGGGTTTTCTCTTTCAGTACAGGCCCCAAGTTGCCATTTTGTGTCTCCTTAGCTCAAAGATTCTGTGGAAGGTTCTGCCACCACATTTGGAGTCGGCAGATGTCTGCAGGTGAAGGAAATGTGGTTCTAAATGCTGGGCTCCAGCTTCTTTTCTTTCCTGGATCATGGTCCTCATTTCTTCACTGTCTTGATAGCTCTCAGATGTCTTCAAATAGATGGTAGCATTTAAAACCCATCTTTACTAGTTCTCAGTAGTTTGTTTCCCTTAAACAATCAAATCTACCATTTCTAGAAGTAAAATTCCAGTTTTTTCTTTTAAAAAGTCAGTGAAATTGCTTAGGATTATGACCTTGAACATTCGAAGGTTTAGAATCAGGGTGGCATGTGGAACCTGATTAATCCATGATGTGAGTACATTGGGGCACCGTTACAGGGGGGCATTGTTGTTTCCTCAAGTTATAGACGGGTGATGATGATGATTGTGGGGTGGTGGTGGTGTTGATGGCTCTGATGATACTGGGAGCTAATAATTATTAAGTATTTCTTGTGTGCTTTTTACACATTTCCTCATTTAATCTTCACAATAACCCCACGTGGAAGTTAATATAATTGTTCTCATTTCACAGATGTAGAAGCAACAACTCACAGAATGGTGCAATTTGTTCAAATTATACCCACACACAGCAGTTTGACCTAATAAACACCCTGCTTTCAATTCATATACTTTCAGTTACTTTTGGGGAAAAGAAGGACTTAGAATGTTTTTCATATAGTACTAGGACAGGGATAGAGATGATTTTAGAGCCTGAATGTGGACCTCAATTTAGGGAGTCAGTTTACAAGGAAAAGTTAGCAAAATGGATGAGCAGGGGCAGGAGTGGTTGCTGAGATAGTTGAGAGAAGAGGTGACGGCATGTGTTAAAAATTCTAATAAGAGGAGTAGATGTGGCTCAAGCAGATGAGTGTCCATCTCCTACATGGGAGGTCCCAGGTTCAGTTCCCAGTGCCTCGGAAAGAAAAAACAAACAAACACACAAACAACGAGCAAAACAATGAGCAAACGATTAGCAAACAATGAGAGAACAGATGAGGGAGCCAACTCAGGGGAGCCAACTCAGGGGAGCCAATGTGGCTCGTGGTTGAGCACCAGCCTCCTGCATTCAAGGTCCCAGGTTCAACCCCTGGTACTGGTACCTAAAAAAAAAAAAAAAAATTCTAGTAAAACCCAAAGTATAGAATAAATATTCATAAGCCCTCACTAATATGAATAAATAAACAAATGTGGGGAAAGGGACAAATCTTCCTTTTAGAAGAATTCCAAATAATATATGTAGATTCTTACTCCTCCAGGAAGTGGAGATTAATCCCCCTCTCCTGAGCACAGGCCAGACAATGTCTCACTTGCAGTGAATGAAGTATGGAAAGGGAAAGATAGTAATGTTACAGTGGAGGAACCTGGCAGACATCACCTTTCCCAAGTGATCAAGGTTGACATCATCAGTGATAAATCTCATGATGTCGTGAGAAGGGCACTCCACCTCCGTTGTATTCTTCCTCAAACCACAACCCCAGTCCAATCCCAAGGAAAACACTGAATGTCAGTTATCCAGGGCTGCTATGTCAAATCCCACAAACTTGTTGGTTTACACAACAGAAATGTATTGCCTCAGTTTTGTAGGCTAGAAGTCCAAAGCAAGACAGCAGCAGGGCTTGTTTTCTCCTGGAATCTACAGTGTTCTGGTGGTGACTTGCCGGTAATCCTTGGCTTGCATCTCTGCCTCCAGCATATGGTGACCTGCCTCCTTCTCTGGCTTCTACTTCCGTGTCCAATTTCTTCTGCTTAGAAGGATGTCAGCCATACTGAATTAAGGCTCACCCTCATTGGGTTTGGCCACAACTTAACTAATAATAACATCTTCAAAGGTCTTAGTTACAAATGGGTTCACACCACAGGATCGGGAGTTAGGACTTGAACATGTCTTTTGTGGAGGACATGATTCAAACCCCAACATTGGACAAACCCAAACAGAGGGACATTCTACAAAATTCCTCATCAGTGCTCTTAAAATCTGTCAAGATCATGAAAAATGAGGAAAGACTGAGAAGTTGTCACAGATAAGGGGGCTCAGGGGCCATAACTAAATGCAACGTTGTGCTCTGGATTGAATCCTTGAACAGAAAATGGACCTTTAGTTGAAAAACTTGTGAAATGCTATTAAAGTTTGTAATTTAAGTAACAATAATACACCAATGTTAATCAGTTTTGACAAATGTATCAGATTACATAAGGTGTTAATGACAAGGAAAAGTGAGTGAAAAATATACAGGAACTCCTTGTACTATCTTTGAAGCTTTTCTGTAAATCAAAAATTATTAAAAAAAAAAAAAAGTTTACTTAAAAAAGCCTTAGTAACATTTTTTTTTTAAAGATTTGTTTTTTGTTTTGTGGCCCCCCCCCCCCCGCTGCTTGTGCTCGCTGTGTCCACTTGCTTTGCATTTTTTTCTGTGTCTGCTTGTCTTCTTCTGCGTCATCTTGCTGTGCCAGCTCACTGCGCCACATGGGCTGGCTTGCCTTCACCAGGAAGCCCGGGGATCAAACCCAGGGCCTCCCATATGGTAAATGGGAGCCCAACCAATTGAGCCACAGCCGCTTCCCTGCCTTAGTAACATTTGTTACAGAAGATATTGGTGGTTTGTGATGTTTGGGAGTCCTGTATGCTATGCATGTTTGTTTTGTAAGTTTGCAACTTACAAGTTTTACAGTACACTTATTGTTTATGTATGTTCATGTATGCATGATATACTTCAATAAAATTTTTAAAATGAAAAAAAAAAAAACCTTAGTAAAGTCTAAGAAAAAGATTAGGAATTCCTTAAGTAAATCAGCTGATAAGGGCCTACATAAATGTATTCCATATGAAATGGTGTTCACTCTGAAGGCGTGCCCTCTATGATCTAAACTAAGAATTACTTCTGTACAATTATATTTTCCTGAAATGAGGAGCAGTGGAACAAAAAATTTAAATTAGAAAGAGATGAAGAACATGTTGAATTAGTTGGAATAAAAAATATTCAAGTTCATCTGTGTATCTGAACACTGGAGGAACAACTGAGTTTGTTTTTAGGATTAGACGAGATTAAAGAGCCTGCACAGACTATTTTGGAATGATGCTTCCATAACATGTTAAGCTGCCTTTTGTTTGTTCTTTTATTTTTGAAATTTCAAATAGTTTTTTTTTTTTTTATATAAGAGCTTGACATTCAGCAGTAACTCTAATATTCAAATATCTCGTCGCTGTGAGGTTTATGAACCTGTTTAGAAGAACCAACTATCTTGGTTGGAGATGATCAGAAAAGTGGAATTCATGGTAACAAGAAACCAGCTTTTTGCAAAGGCTACTCCATCTCTGCTAGACCTCACTGTTAGTACAAGGAATAAAGGAATAATAATCTTTCACCATATAAAGTCCCATGGACTGGGCAGTGTGGGTGGACAAGGATAGGGTACTGTGGCGCTGGCTCCTGCTCTCCCAGCTCCCCACCATGTGCGTCAGGGGTCCCACTTGGGCTTTGCACTGGCTGCCTCCAGGGTTCAGGTGTGAGGGGAGGTCTGGCAGGTTTATGAGCTGGACACATTTGAATCACAGAAAGCCATAGGGAGGTGGATAAGAACTCAAGGTAATATTTTCAATTTAAACTTTAAGATTGCACTTTCCATATTTAAATTTAAATTTAAATTAATTAAACACTGTACCGAGCAGCACAGAATAGAACATTTTCGTCATCACAGATGGTTCTATTGGACAGCCCTATAAGATACTGTTAGCATAACCAAGACTCCTTCTGCTCTGTCACAAAAATGTAACTCAAAATGAGGGAAAAAAGCAGGGATTTAGCACAATGAGGGTCTCAGAACATACTATACTACTTTGGAGCATGCAGACCTTAGTTCCTGTCAACAACTATGACTATAACGGAGCATGACAATAGATGACTGATGGCATGGGACACAGGCCAGAGGAAGTTGCACATAGGTTTTCAAGGAATGGGAGTTAAACAGATTCATTAATGAGTCAAAAATGCAATCACAAAGAGCTCCTAGAAATAATTATTTAAGACTTTGGGGCATCTGAAGTTAATGCAACAACAGGTGAGGGCAACCATGAAGCAAAGTGGATGTATTCTACCAAAGGGACCTCTTTGTATCCCTTCACTGTGGTGATCTGGGACAACATTGGCTCCATAAGTTCACATAAAGGGAATTTTTATCTGAAAGGAAATTTCCTTAACTAGAGAATGAGAACTTGAGAGAAAATGTCACTGTGTGGGCAAAGTTAGAAGACAGAATCTATTTGTTTTCCTGAACTGCTATCACAAATACCACACAATGGTTTGGTTTAAATAATGGGAATTTATTGTCTCACAGTTTCAGGAGCTAGAAGGCTGGCTTCCTCCTGGAGTCAGAGCTCTGGTGTGGGTTGCTGGCATCCTGGGGGTCCTGGCTTGTAGTTCAGGGTGAATCACACGGTGATGTCCTCTCCTTTCTCTTCCGGGTTCCTGCTGACTTCTTGTTTCAGGCTTCCTTTCTGTGCCTTCTCTTTATAAGGCCCCCAGTAATTTGGATTAAGACCCCTCATTCAGTTGGGCTACACCTTAACTAAAAGTAACATCATCAAGAGATCCTGTTTACAATGAGTTCATACCCATAGGAATGCAGGTTAAGATTAATGGAGTACATAATTGCATCTTCCAGACAGAACAATTGCTGAGTAGATGAATGATGCTCAGAAAAGGCCCAATTGTGTGATCACATAGGACAGGCCGGGCACTTACCCTCTCCAACTTTTTTCTTGCACCTAAGATCAATAACTAACAGATTCAATTTGAAAGATGGGATTTTATTATATCAAACTTTAGTGGACTACTGGATGTTTGTACATCTAATAGGAGTTGATATTATTTTATATCTTCTATTAACATTTTATTAAGTTTATATCTTCTATTAACATTTTATTAAACATTAAGTTTATTCTAGTTTATTCTAAAATCATTAAAGTTCTAAATCAGACTTCTTTTAAGGAAATACAGGAATGCCACCAGATGATTCCAGGCAGTTTTCAATGGTTGCAGATTGAATATATCTTTACATTTATACAAAGAAGCTTTAGAATACATAAATGTTACATAAAAAATATAAGGGATTCCATATGCTCCACCCCTCCTCCTCCCACACTTTCCCACATTAACAACATTTTTCATTAGTGTGGTACATTTGTTATAATTGATGAATACATATTGAAGCATTGCTATTAACTGTGGACTATAGTGTACATGCTTGGACTCCCCCCCCCCCCCACTCCACTACAAATCAAGTTAGTCACCTCCAGCAAGGACACTTCTAGTTGTTAGGGCTTTCCCTTCTTTGGTAGAATGCTCTGAAAGTACTGGACATGGGCGAGGTAGGAGCAATCCAGGTTCTATCCAGGATTAGTTGTTTTTGAAAATTGTGTCCAGCTTTATCATTGTTTGGGGGACAGAAGATTAGCCAAGCTCCTTATTCCATCATTCAGGATGTCCTCCTTACCAGAGGAATTAGAGGATCAGAGTTGCTGCAGCCCCTCCTTGTCTGCATGGTCTTAGCACACCTTCTGAATATTCCCACTTATGCAAGGACTTAGTGTCATGTACAGATCCAAAAATCTTCAATGCAGGCCTAGTTGGATGGCTAAAAGGGCCTTGGTGGTCTGTTAGATGGTGTTGTGGTAGTGGGGAGAGGAAGACCCCATGTTACCTAGAGTTTACCTAAGAGGCTGTTACACCGGCAGTGTTGACTGACCAGCATACAGAAACTTGACATCTCAATGAATTTATAGAAGAATGAGTTTCTTTCTGTTCACCTGTTACTGAACTTGTCCAAGATTTGCAGATGCTGCAGGCTGTTACTTGTGGATTGCATCATCATCAGATGTAAACCCCCTGAGCTTGTTGCTTAGATGTGAATACAATACAACTTTTGAGTATATTCTGGAAGTCAATGCCTGCTCATGTTCGAAAATATCTTTTGTCTATTTTTTCCAAGAAAAGATATGCTTAAAATGGAGAAGCATATTTTAATATCTGAAAAATTTTGTTTATGAAATATATAAAATACTTTAAAAAATTCCTCAGATGGGTTACATTCCATCTATAGGATGTACTTTGTCCTTTTTTTTTTTTTTTTTCCATATACTGCATCCTTTTCTTCCAGGTTAACTCTTAATCATCCCTCAGAACTCAGGTTTGTCATTCACTTTCTGGGAATACTTTCTTGACCTCCCTGACTTGGTCCAGTCCTCTGATCATTTGTTATCATACCACTGTGTACTTCTCAATTCAGCCCTTATAGCAGTTGTGTTTATATATTTATTTGTATGATTCTTTTTATTTACATTGAACTCCACTAGGACAAGGATCAAACAGCCCTGCTCACTCTTAATTTGGTCTTTTGTAATATCCTCAGCTCCCAGTAAACTGCTCAGCATGTAGTAAGTGATCCATTAATATTTAATAAACAAAAGAATAACGAATAAATGAACAAACTTCAAGATGCTTGAACATTTTCAAATACACAGATGATAATGTTATTAAATTTAATTAAAAAATAATTTGAAAGACATCTACAAACATATAGATACTCTTATTATGACACCATGAGCTTGGCAGATTCTATGTAGTCCATAACACTCCATTGTAATAACTCATATGCCATGAAATACTCAAATACCTTCAACTGGAGCCTCATTTTCAGCATGACCCAAACTGAACTGTGTGCATCTCAATCTATACACCAAACATATTGTTTTAGTTTCCTGCTGCTGAAGCAAATACCATGCAAAGGGTTGGCTTAAACAATGGGAATTTATTGGCTTACGGTTTTGAGGCTAGAAGAAGTCCAAAATCAAGGTGTCATCAAGACATGCTTTCTCCCAGAAGACTGGCATTCTGGGGCTGGCTGCTGGAGAAACTTGGTCCTTAGCTTGTCATATGGCAATGCACATGGCGACCTCTCCTGGTTTCTTCTTTCTCTTCCAGGTTCCATTGACTTTTATTTCTGGCTGCTCCCTGTGACCTTCCCTATCAGGTCTTCAATAATTAGGCCATCTTAACTGAGCTTGGCCACACCTTAACGGAAGTAACCTCATTAAAAGGTTTTAATTATAAGGGTTCACACCCACAGGAATGGATTAAGTTTAAGAACATGATTTTCTGGGGTACATAGTTCTAAGCCACCACACATATGTTCTCTAACAACTTGAATGACATTGGTGTATCTTCTCCTGGTCACACTTCTTTGTTTGACTACCATGATTGCCTCAAAATCATGTTATTTCAGCTCTCTTCCATTCTCACTTTCACTGCCTTTGTTCAGGCCTCCAAACTCATTCTTTTTTTTTTTTTTTTTTTTTTTTTTAAGATTTTATTTATTTATTCATTTATCCCCCCCTTGCTGCTTGTGCTCGCTGGGCCAGCCAACCACGCCGTGCGGGCGGGCCTGCCCTCACCAGGAGGCCCCAGGAACCGAACCCGGGGCCTCCCATATGGTAAATGGGAGCCCCACTGATTGAGCCACAGCCGCTTCCCCACCAAACTCATTCTTGATCTCATCATTCTCAGATGTATTCTCCAGTGAATCACATTGGTATTTAGGGGAATTTTCCTAGATGCCAATCTTACCACATCATTCTCATGTTTAAAATCCTGCACTTGCTCAGAAAGTAAGATGATTCCTCAGTCTGGCATATATAACCTTTCACATTCAGGTCTCTTTATCATTATCCTGACTTGACTCTTTTCTTTTCTTCCTTTGGTCCCTAAGTTCCAATACCCACTTACATCACATAATAAATTTCTATAAAAATAGTACTAGTCTAACGTTCCATGTTTTTAAACACTAATTTCCTGAATGTCTTACTAAGTGGTAAGGCAAATATCCCCTTCAGTACTCTTTAGCATAAATACATAGAATCTTCTGCTTTTATTCTTTCAGATAAAATTTAAAATAAGTATGTCTCATTTACCTGCATTTTCTGTAGAACTAGGGGGTTGCCACTCAAAATGATCCTTGGCTTTTTTGTGCATGTGATGAAATTAATACTTCAATTTCTAGCAAGAAGGAAGGAGGTGCTGAAGTTGGGGATCTAATTGTCTTAGTCCTTGATCTGCTTCTCTAACAAGTGCAGTGCCTGTTGTCAGGCTGGAACTTTTCTTGGGCAAACATGCCACACTGTTAAGAAAGAACTTCTTGGGTTACTACTGTAGGGTCAAATGCTCTTGCAGCCTGAAATACAGTAAAATTAGCATTACTAATTAATTCTCTAAAGAAGTACCATTACATATTGTATCTTTTCATTCTAACTTTATAGTATTTGTGGATTTCCTCTTACCTTTGTATTATTTTTCTTCTGCATATATTTTGGGCTGTTGTTTGAATCCATTCCATTTGTTTTCTTTTTTGAATCACTTTAAACTTTCTCTTCAGCAATTGGATTCCTTCATTATTTTCCAGCATGGTAATGGATTTATTAATTTTTTAAATACACATTTGGACTTTTTCAGTGTTTTGAAAGTATGAGCTAAATGTTTGTTTCTCTCACCAAAGTCCATTGCCTCGTGTTGGAGCAAGACAGCTGCCGACGTTTGCCAGGGTTCAGGCTTTTTGGGTTCCTCTCTTCCCGGGGTTGCGTTTCTCTCCGGGCTTAGCTCCTCTGTTTCCTCCACAAGGTCAGCGGTAGACTATCAGGCGAACGGCTCACTTCTCTTCTCCTGGGGCCTTCTCTCCAACATCAAAACTCCAACATCAAAACTGCTAACCAAAAACTGCTCCCTCTGTCCTTTGCCTTGCCTTTTATATTTGATTCCCCCACCCACCAAGGGGTGGGGCTCAACGCCCTACTGATGTGGCCCACTCAACGCCCTAATCATAACTTAATCATGCCCAGATTAACAGATCAGCTTACAAGCATGATCCAATTATATTTTTGGAATTCATAATTACATCAAATTGCCAAATGGCTACAGGCTCTAAGCCCCTTCTCATTCAGAAACAGAATGGGCATCACCATCCCCAAATCCTCAAGATTGAGGAATGAACAAACATAAGGGGGGAATGCAACTATAAACTAAAGTAGACTTAGTATTATTCTAGCAGTGGAAGAACTTGTATCATTGATATAAAGTCAGTGGCCATCAGAGGTCCTGAGGGGAGGGAGAGGGAAGACTAGCTGTAACATGGGGGCATTTTTTGGACATTGGAATTGTCTTGCATGATATTGCAATGATGGATATAGGCCATTATACATTTTGTCAAAACCTATAAAATTGTGCAGGACAAAGTGTAAACTATAATGTAAATTATAGTCTATGGTTAGTAGCAGTGTTTCAATGTGTGTTTATCAAGTGTAACAAATGTACCACACTAATGAATGTTGTTGTTAATGTAGGAAAGTGCAGGAGGGGGACAGGGTGGATTATATGGGAATTCTCTTTATTTCTGACATAACATTTATGTAATCTAAACCTTTTTTAAAAAATAAAAAAGGACTCCTGTAATAGAATTGACCTTTTATTTTGAAGCAGTTTTATTGAGATATGTTCACATACCGTATGATCGATCCAAAATGTATAACCAATGGCTTTTAGTATAATCACAATGCTGTGCATTCATCACCACAAAAAATTTTAGAATAATTTCATTACTCCAAAAAGAAAACTCTACAGCCCTTAGCGGTCCTTTCCTAGCCCTACATAACCATTAATCACCTTTCATCTTTATAAATTAATTTATATTTATGTTTTATATAAATGGAATCATAAGATATGTAGTACTTTGTGTCTGGTTTCTTTCACTTAGCATAATTGTTTTTGTCTGATATTAACATCTTATAGTATTAACATATATTTGTTCAGCTTCAAAGAAAAACGGTCTTATATATGCAATTTTACCTGTAATCATATTTCACATGCAGTTTTACTATGCTATTCAGTCCCATTTTGCATTTTTTTAGCTTTCTTTTAATAATATACATGACCTTAAACTTTCCCTTTAAACCACTTTCATACCTACATAATAGTACAAATATTATGCTGGGCTTTCACCTTTTCTATTAATTTCCAAAGGTTAACACACATCCTTTTTACCAATTCTATACAAATTAACCCTCAGCTTTCCCTTCTCTAACCTCATCCTATTTTCTGGTGACCCATATTCAAGTTATAAACTCCACGAGATCACACAATATATTTAGCTAATAGTAGCGCAATCACACAGTATTTGTCCTTTCATGTTAAAACCCACCTTGACTGAGGGGCCACACCTTCTTAACAGAAGTAACCTCATTGAAAGGTGCTACTTACAATGTATTCACATCTACAGGGATGGATTAAATTTCAGAACCCGTTTTTCTGGGATACATACAGCTTCAAACCAAGGCAATGAAGGAAAAGAGTGATCTGGTGTCAGCTGAGCTATATGTTTACTTTCCTTTTTCTTTTGGTTGATGATGGTGATGATTGTTTTTAGTTTGTTTTCCCCTTAGTTTTTTTTTTTTTAATATGGATTCTTAAAATTATCTAATTCCTTTAATTGAGGTGTATTTGATTTAGCCTGTCTAGATCAGGAAGCTATTAGGGTGTAGAGTTCATACTGATACTTTGTTAACACTTTTGCCTGGATGAGCTAATTGAGCAGATTGTGTAGATTTCTTAGAGGAAGTTTTTAACTCTGAATGGAGCATTTTCAAGGCACTAGATGGGATCTCATGATCACTTCTTCAGGTTTCAATTTTGTCCATCAACAAAATATTACTCAGCCCTTTCTCAGTTGAGAGTCCATCTTCTCTATGACATGTTCAGATAGCCTATCTAGAGGCAGGGTACTTGAGTCTAGAGAAGAATTTCAATAGTTTTGAGCAATACATGATGAAAGTCAAGGTTCCATCACATGGTAGGAGGCCACAGAGGGTGACCTTCATTACAGTGAAGGGGCTAAAGTAAGAATCTTTCAGTTTCTGGCTCAGTTGTATAGAGGCAAATACATTTCCAGTGATTCCCATTTGAATGGAATTTTCCCCTGGCTTAATTTTTTTTGGTCACCATTCTTGAACCCCTGATCTAGCTCAAGCTGATTTTTTTGGCCCCAAGTCCAATTGTTCCCCTACTCTGTATTATGCTTCTAGAACATTGGACCTCTTCCTGTCCCTCTAATATGCCAAGCTTCTTCCCAGCTTTAGATGACTGTATTTACTTTTTCCTCAGCCTGAAACATTCTCCCTCAGGTCATCTGAGCTTATTTCTTGACACTTGTCAGCTCTCAGCTCCTGTCGCCTTTATAGAGACACATTTATTGATTAGTCCTCAGTCATCCTCTATCCCAATACCCTATAATTGTTTATTTTGATGACTTTAATTTGGCTGAAATGATATTCTTTATTTTCATGTATCTACTGCCTTTCTCATCTAAAATGTAAACACATCATGGATTTTCTCTGTCTTGATCACATTTATATCCCACTACCTAGATTATAACCTGACACATAGTGGATGCTTAAAATATTCTTGAAGGGAAGCGGATGTGGCTCAATCGATAGGGCTCCCGTTTACCATATGGGAATCGAACCCGGGGCCTCCTGGTGAAGGCAAGCCAGCCCGTGCGGCGTGGTGAGCTGACGCAGCAAGATGACGCAACAAAGGGAGACAAGTAGACACAGAAAAACGCACAGCAAATGGACACAGCAAGCACAAGTAGCAAGGGGGGATAAATAAAATAAATAAATAAAATCTTAAAAAAAAAAATATATATATATATATATTCTTGAAAAGGACATAATATAAACTTTGACTTGTCAGAAGAGGTTTTAGAGCTACCAGTCCATATCTGATAGGCCATAAATTTTCAGGTACTGATATATTTCCAAAGTGATATAAACTTTGCCCTTATCTACTTACACATGTAGATGAAACATTCATATTGTGAAAAGATGGTAAAATAGTCACTCTCAACTTTTTCTTTCTTTCAAAGTATTGTCTTCCCAATAAGCAAGATCCTAAGATAGAGATATGAACTCTGGAAGGAAGGAGGAGACCCCGAGGACCTCACCAGAGTCCCCTGTACTGTTTGAGTCACCAGCTCGTTCAGCAGTAAAGTGTTGCTCTGGCTTTCTTTGCTGCCGCACTTTGGTGGTCCCCAGGGAGTCTCTTAGGGGAGGAATGCCTGTTGTCTATAGTGATTTTGAGGAAACGTTGTGTTTCGTAAACACAATACCTTAACATGATCCTAATTCCACTTCAGACAAGGTACTGTAATTGAGAAGTGGCATCTATTTGGGTGAGGCACAAGCCATGCTTCTTGGAAGAAGGTGGATTGGGGCTGCCTGTACCTACACAGTCTCTCTCATAAAATTGGCATAGATGGATTCAAAAAGAGCCCTAAGGAAATATGATCATGTTGCCAAAAATGCCAGCTCAACAGGATATGGAGGAGTTTTAAATATTGAGCCATAAGATTTCCAGAAAAGCTCTGTTGTTCTTTAGTGTCAACTTTAGGGCTGGGCTGGGTAATTTCAGCAGAGCTCCTGGGTGAGGTTCTAGTATTTAAGAGCAAAGTATATCACTCAGTTGTCCCAGGATAGCAGGGTCTCCAAGTACTGTTTTATTTATTTATTTTTTTTGATACTGGGACCAGGGGTTGAACCAGAACTCAACCACTGAACCACATCAGCTCCCCGCAGTTGGTTGTTTCATTTGTTTGCTTGTTGTTTGCTTTTGTTTTTAGGAGGCAATAGGGACTGAACCCAGGACCTCCCATGTGGGAAGCAAATGCTCAATCGTTTGAGCCACATCCACTCTCTCTTAGTACTTTTAATCATATCATTCTGGCTAGAACCTTGGAGCATGGGACCTATTGCTTCCAAGCAGGGTGGTGTTTTCAGTAGTTAGAGGAAAACACTGCCCATTTATGCCAGGTATAAAATCACAAAAGTAACCTGCTTTGCTGACAGTACAAACCCAGAACTTCCTGTGTTCTGTTGTGAACACAAATACAATAGAAATGATAGAGGGTGTGGTTGGAGAAAGAGATAGATAGGGTATTCTTGGTAAATTTCTCTAGGAGTGACATTAATTGTTGGAAGAAGGCTGCAGCAGGGCTGGTGGCAAGAGAACGTGCTGGGGCTGAAGCTCAGAAGAGCATGGTAGGCATATAAGCCTGAGAAAACAGCTGTCTGAAATATCTTACCTAATGAATGAATGAAGATGAGAATGTGGAACACTTGATGGGGGTGGGGGGCAACCTAACCTGAAACCGGGATGCACACCTCCAATCCCATAAGCTTCAGATGAAGAAAGATGTTTATGCAGCACCTGCTCTGAATCCTGGGTTCAGGGCAAGAGCTATCGTTAAGGGCTAAGGCTGGCTCTTACTCACAGAAGGTATTTATTCATCTCTGGGACTTAGGCTTTGCCCTTAAAGAATTAAAACTAGTTCATAGTCTTTCCTCAGAAACTGTTTTCCCATTCTGACATTCTTCTGTAAAGGTGCCCATAATTTCACTGGGCTCTCAGATTAAAACTGCACTTCTCTTTGCTCCATCACTCTTCCTGGTCACCAAATCCACTTTTATTCATTTTCTCACATTCCATTTCCACTTCTGTGGCCCTGGTCCAAGTGTAAATGATGCTGCCAGAAATGCAACCCAAATTAACACGAAGCTCAATTATTACAGCAAATATTGGAAGTAGCTATTTTATGATTATAGCTGACTGCATAACAGAAAACATTTAAATAGGGCTTATCTTAGGCTAGACACTCTTCTACACACTTTATCCATATTAACTCATGTCACTCTCACAACAATTTTGAGGTAGATACTGTTATTATTCCCATTTTATAGATGAGAAGACAAAGGTCACATAACTGGTAAATGATGTAAGCAGACAGTCTTGCTCCAAAATCCATGCTTTTAACCACTACACTACATATTCAACAAATAATTATTGGGAGCTTACTATGTGACTGACATTTCATTATAGGTCATGAAATTTGGAAGAGACATAGGAGTAAACTTCCCTATCCTCTCAGAGCTTACATGATAGAGGAGGGGGGAGGGGAGACGGACAATAAATAGATAAAACATTATTTGTAAGGTGGTAACATATGCAACAATTAAAAAATTAAGCAGGGTGATCAGAGAGTAACATGGGCTCTTTTCTCAAAGGTGATGGACAGTGTGGGCCACTCGGGGAAGGTGGCTTTTGAGAAGAGACGTAAGGCAAGAACAAAGACGAATCCAGGAGGTATCTGGGTGGTGGGGGGAGGGCGTTCCAGGCAAAGGAGAGCCATAGAAAGTGACCTTATGTGGGTGTTTTCTGAAGATCTCTGAGAACTCTATGTTGGTTGATTGGATAAGTAATGAGGAAAACAGGTGGTCTTGAGGGCAGTGAGCTGGAGTCAGAGCAAAGGGCCTTAAAGGGCATGGTAAAGGGATTGAAAGTCATTGGAAGGTTTTGAACAAATATGTAGCAGGTGTTGGGTAAAGGGAGATGAGTTCTTAAACACAGTGACACCTGGCCTCACCATCTGTGGCTAGGAAATGGGACACAGTTGTAACTACATTAAAATTATAATGGCCCCAGCCTGCTTATCTGCACTCAAGTTTAGCCCCACTACAAGTGTGCCTCCCCATGTGCTCACAACCCGGTCTTGTGCATCAGTTTCCCAGTTGCTCCTGCTTTCCTTTTTCCTCTCTAGCGCATGCTTCCATTTGCCAGCTATCTGCTGCCCATGATGCTATTTGGGGAGCTTCTGTGGCTCCCACTGCCGCTGCCACCAAAGGTGAGAAGGATGATATCTGCGCGAAGGGTGCCACCACCTGTTTCCCCCCAAGCTTCTGGCATTCGTGGAGGGATGCTCTATTCAGAGGCATGGGGTTTGGCTTACTCCCCGGTTCTTTGCATTATTTTATATCCAATTCTAGAAGCCACTTGGCTGCTGTTTAGTCTCCTAAAGTCTCCTGAGTACAGTACCATCAGCTTCTAGCTCTCACCTCTCTCTCAGGATTCAATAACGAATCTCTTATCAACTTTTCCCTCAGTTAAAGCTGGCTGGCAACATTAGCTAATTAAGTCATAGCAGTAAATGAAATCACATAGGTTGTAAAGAATTCATATAAACTCAGTTTGGATTCAATATGTTAAAAAAAAAACAACACAATAAAGTATTCTCAAGCTCCATCACTACTAAAAGTAGCCCCATAGCACTAAGTGGCAGGATCTTTGCTTGCTGCTAACTACCATATGTATTGAAAGGAAAAAGGAAACTTTCTTTTAGGGGGTAGTTGGTTCCATTTCTTCTGTCAAGAAAAGTCTAGGCTCCCAGCATTCTTTAAATGAAGAAAAATATAATTCTCAAAATATGAAATGAAAGTAGCCACAAAGCAAAGCATATTTGAATGTGATAGCATATGGTTAATTTTTATTGATTTTTCTAGTAGAAGCATTATACACACACACACACACAACACACACACACACATGAATTTCAGCACATTTCCCCATCCACACACAAAAGCCTCATTGAAATTGAAAGTCTATATCAACAGGTTCAAATTCAGGCCAAGGAACTGGGCAGGAAGCAGGTGTGCAGCCACCCATTCCATTGTCCCCTTCCCCTTGCAAAACTCTGGTGAGTAAGACATATAGAAACGAGGTCAGAGAGGAGTGAGCCTCAAGATAATTTATGGTTTTGTAGGTCACTCTAAAAACGATGTCTTTTCCTCTGAACAGGATGGGAGTTATTGGAAGGTTTTGACTTGAGAAGAGACATGACCTCCTTGTTTTTTAAAGGATTATTCCAGCTGCGTTACTGAGAATTTGACTTGGGAACAGGGGTAGTGGTGAAAACAGGGGGACTATTTTTGAGGCTGCTGTAATAGTCCAAGAAGAAGGTTATGGCTGTATACCGTAGAGCTAGAGGTCGAGGTGGTGAAAAGTGACTTGATACTGTATGTACTTTGAAAATAGAGGCAACAGGATTTGATGCGAGATTCTCTATGCTGTGTGAGAAGCAGCGAGGAGTTAGAGGTAACTCCAGGCTTTCGTTCTGAGCAGCTGAAGGAACGGAATTACAATCAACTGAGATAGCTAGGACTGTGGAAGGAACAAAGTGATTTTGAGGATGAATTGAAAATTAGGTTTTGGATTCTTAATTTGAAATGCCTATTAGGATTCAGAATGAAGAGGTCAAACAGGGCTTCTGCAACTTCCTCACCTCCCTCAGCCTTCACAGCATTGAAGAGTGTTGGGGCCTTGCTCTGGATTAGGTTTTGGCTTAAGGGAATGTTGTGACTGGTTTAATCTTCTATCCAGAGCACTAAAACTTCCTCCACATCAGCAATATGGCTTTTTCACTTTCCTATCATTTATGTGTTCACTGGAGTAGCACTT
>JAKSZT010054308.1:5815969-5907298 GCA_026826555.1 Tolypeutes matacus
AAAAAAAAAAAAAAAAAGAAAGAAAGAAAAGAAAAGAAAAAGAAAAAGAAAAAAACAAGGAAACAAATGAAAAAACCAACTCAGGGGAGCCAATGTTGCTCAGTGGTTGAGTGCCAGCATTTCAGGTTCAATCCCAGGCCCTGGTACGTCAAAAAAAAAAAAAAAAAAAAATAGTGTTTTTTCACCAGGAGAGTTCTCTGCTGTGTTTAAAGGTTAAATCTATGACCGAAGTAGCCTTCATATCCTTTATTGTGTGAATTGTTTCATTTAAAGACAGAATATTGACTGATGGCTTCCTAAATTACTGACATTCATAAGGATTCTCTCCAATTTGAGTAATCTCCCGTTGTCTCAGGATAGAAAACTTAAGGTTTTCCCATACATATGATATTATGGTTTCTGTCTAGCATGAATTCTCTCATGCTGTCAGAGGGTAGAATTATAAGTGGAAGGTTTCCCACATAGACAACATTCATGGGATTTCTCTACAGTGTATATTCTCTCATGTTGTTTAATGGAAGAGTGATGAGAGAAGCCTTTCTCATAAATATAACATTCATAGGGTTTCTATCCAATGTGAGTTCGCTCATGTGGTTTAATGGAAGAGCGATGAGAGAAACCTCTCCCACAAATATGACATTCATAGGGTTTCTCTCCAGTGTGAATTCTCTCATGTTGTTTAAGATAAGAATATCGACTGAAGGCTTTCCTACATAGATGACATTCATGGGGTTTCTCTCCAGTGTGAATTCTTTCATGTTCTTTAAGATAAGAATATCGACTAAAGGTTTTCCCACAAATATGACATTCATAGGGTTTCTCTCCAGTGTGAGTTCTCTCATGTTGTTTAAGATGAAAATATCGACTGAAGGCTTTCCCACATAGATGACATTCATGGGGTTTCTCTCCAGTGTGAGATCTCTCATGTTGTTTAAGATAAGAATATCGACTGAAGGCTTTCCCACATAGATGACATTCATGGGGCTTCTCTCCAGTGTGAGTTTTCTCATGTTGTTTAATGGAAGAGCAATGAGAGAAGCCTTTCTCACAAATATGACATTCATAGGGTTTCTCTCCAATGGGAGTTCCATTGTATTGTCTTAGGTCAGAGTGTTGCATACAATTTTTAGCACTTTGGTAATATTCATATGATTTAATTCTAGGGTAAATCTGCTTCTGTTGATTAAAAGATGAATGGTCATTGAGGACTGTTGCAAGTGGTTTCCTGAAATAGAACTTCTTTCTCATGTGAATTAATGCTTGTTGGGTCACCATGGATGTGTAAGAGGAATCTTCTTGCAAATAATTACATTTAAAGGAATTCTTTTTGGGGTGAGGTATCTGCGATGACATGATTTTAGGAGTGTCTTTCCTATAGGTAGGTTGGTTGAATACTATTTCTAACATTTCCCATGTTTTAAAGGAAATTTTCCTCCCTGGACTCTGATATTGAGGAAATCCTGTTCCTTCTCTCCACACTTCTACTTGTTCCAACTGGGAAAGCATGTCTGATTTGCGGACTTGGTATCATAAACCAGGTTATTGAAATTCTCCAGCATCACTTCTCTGAATTGCTGTCTCTGGGTTGTGTCTAGCAGGTCCCATTCTTCCTGCGTAAGGTGTACAGCTACATCCTTGAAGGTCACTACCTCCTGTGATTGCATTGTCACTACCTTAGTGGGCATCTCTCTTCCTCTGGATTTTCACTCACAACCAGACAAGCAGGAGTTGAGCAAAGCTCTGATGTTGAGGTCCCAGGTTCAGTTCTGGTGCCCCCTTCACAAACTACAAGTTACCTTAACAATGCATGTCCACTTTCAGGTTTTAGGCACTGGATCTGATATTTTTCTCTTTCTTCAATTCAGGATTTGTGGAGTCCTTCTCCACTCTCTACCATCCTCCAGAGCATCTGGGGAGGTTTTTTTTTTTTTTTTTTTCTTTTTCCCCAATGTCTTCTTAATATACTTAATCTCTTTAGCCATCTCATTGAATTTATTAAGGAGATGTGTTTGAATATCTATGATTAGTTGTCTCAACTCCTTTAAGTCATCTGGAGGCTTATCTTGTTCCTTTAACTGGGCCATATCTTCCTGTTTCTTGGTGTGGATTGTAATTTTTTGTTGGTGTCTTAGCATCTGGCTTAGTAGAGTATTTATTCTGGGTGCAGCTTCTCTCTTTAGTTTAGGGCTTTCTTGCTGGTTGTGTAGCAGGAGCCAAGGATGTAGTTGGTGCTGTAAGCTGTGGAGCCTCAAGCTGCCCTCATTGCCCCAGGGACTGATGAAGCGTCTCCCAACTTTCTCCTTTGCCAGGGGTAGGCACAAAGCCGTAGCTGTGTATAATGATCCAAGTTGTGCAGTCCTAGATTGTAGTTGGCCAGAAAGACTGATGAATCATCATACCACTTTCTCCCCTGCCTGGGGCGGGGATGGAGCTGCAGGTGTGGGTAGCAATCTATGCTGTGCAGGTCCAAAATGACCGCAGTTGCCCTGGTAGACTTCCAGCTATTCAGGTCAGTGCCAGCTGAATGTACCTGCAGTTACCCAGAGAAGCTGGTGCAGGGCCCGCCAACTTCCTCCCTGCTAGAGGTGGGGCTGAAGCTTAGACTAGGGTAGCAGGCTGGTCTGGGTGAAAGAAACTGGTCTCCCATCACTGTGATTTTCAGTTAGCCCAGCTTCCCCTCATGCTGGGGGTGGAGTCAAAATGGTGGCTACTGGCCTCTTTTGGACTTGAACAGGTTAAAACTTTAGCTTTTTTTAGGGTTATACTTTAGCCAGCTGAATTTACTAATCAGTGGCCAACCGTCTCTTCCTCACCTGTTTTTCAGAACTGGAGCTTCCAATTCTAGCCACAGGATAGCTCCTGAGGAGGCTTGTGCCACCAGAGTAGAATGATCATTGGCCTCTGCGGCATGGCCTGTATTTTCCTGGAGAGGCTGGTGCAGGTCCCTGCAGCTTCCTTCCTGCCAGAGGTGGGGCTGGAGCTTATGCTAGAGCTGCAGTCTGATCTGGATGGAAAGAAGCCCGTCCCTACTAGCACTGTGATTTTCAGTCCACCCCGCTTCCCCTTGTGCCAGGGGTGGATTTAAAATGGCAGCTACCAGCCTCTTTCTGACTTGGACAGGTTCAAACTTTAGCTGTTCTTAGGATTATACTTTAGCCTGCCGAATTTACTTATCAGTAGCTGAAGTTGGTGCCCAACTCTCTTTTCCTCCTTCATTTTTGGAAAGTGGAGCTTCCAATTCCAGCCACGGAATAGCTCCTGAGGTGGCTTGTGCCACCAGTGGAGGATGGGCACCAGCCTCCGGGGCACATAGTGCTCTACTTACGTATCCTCTCTGCAGATGGGCAGTCTCCTCCTTCCAGTCTTTCAAAGATGTTACAGGAAGCTCTTCTGGTCTCCTGGACCCCTAAACAGGTGCTTTAGATAGCTCTGGGTGATTACTAACTGCCCTGTAGCATGAGCTGACTCTAGGAGCTCTGTACTCTGCTGCCATCTTGCTGGTTGTCTCTGTCTTTTTCTTTTTATTGGGTAGTTCAAGCCATTAACATTCAATATTATTACTGTTTAGGTATTACTTACTCTATGCATTTTGTCCTTTGATTTTCTGTTGTCATATCTTACTATTATCTGTCTTTTTACCCTTCTTAATAATCTTTGTTTCTACACTCTTTTCCAAGTCTCTTGCTCTTGTTTTTTCCCTTTTAGGCTGCAGCACTCCCTTTAGTGTCTCCTGTAATTCTGGTCTTTTGGTAACATATTCTATCAGTTTTTGTTTGTCTATGAAGTCTTTGAACTCACCCTCACTTTTGAAGGACAGTTTTGCCAGATACAGAATTCTTGGCTGGCAGTTTCTCTCTTTCAGTGCCTTAAATATATCATATCACTTTCTTCTTGCCTCCATGGTTTCTGATGAGAGGTAGGCACTTAATTATTTAGGTTCCCTTTTATGTGATGCTTTTCTTTTGTTTTGCTCCTTTCATAATCTTTTCTTTATCTCTGATATTTCTAATTCTGAATAGTAGGTGTCTTGGGGTAGGTATATTTGGATTTATTCTTTTTGGGGTGTGTTGTCCTTCTTGAATTTTTTTTTTTTTTTAAGATTTTATTTATTTATTCATTTATCCCCCCCTTGCTGCTTGTGCTCACTGGGTCAGCTAACCACGCCGTGCGGGCGGGCTTGCCTTCACCAGGAGGCCCCGGGAACCGAACCCGGGGCCTCCCATATGGTAAACGGGAGCCCTACTGATTGAGCCACAGCCGCTTCCCATTGAATATTGATATTTACATTTTTCATAAGGGTTGGGAAGTTTTCAGTCATTATTTCTTCAAATATTCTTTCTGCCCCTTTTCCATTCTCTTCTCCTTCTGGGATACCTATAATGCATATGTTTGTGTGTTTCATGTTGGCATTCAATTCCGTGAGATCTTTTTCCATTTTTTTCCCATTCTCTTCTCTTTCTGTTCTCCTATCTGTTCAAGTTCAGTTGCTCACTCCTCCAAGTCACTAATTCTTTCTTCCATCAATTCAAATCTGCTGTTATATGCTTCTAATGTATTTTGAATCTCATTCATTGTGTCTTTTATTCCCATAAAGTCTGTTACTTTTCTTTGCAGGTTTTCAAAATTATTCTTTATGCTCACTCAGTGTCCTCTTAATATTCTTTATCTCTTTAGTCATATTTTCTATAAATTCTTTTAATTGATTTAGGAGACTTGTGTGATTATCATTGATTAATTGTCTTAAATTCGGTATCTCCTCAGGATATTTGGTTTGTTCCTTTGGCTGGGCCGTCTCTTTCTGTTTCCTAGTATGGCTTATAATTTTTTGCTGATGTCTGGGCATTTAAAATATTGGTGAATTTACTCTTATGGCCAATTTCTCTCTTTTGCCTATTTTTTCCCACAGCTCTTCTTTGATAATTGGCTCAGCTTATTCCTAGTCTTTAAAATTGTGCAGCTTGAGTTATCAAAAATAAGGCCAGGGACTCAGTAATAGTGAACAGATTTTCTTCCAGGTGTTTGCGTTAAGAGAGACCTCTAAAAGCAGTTTGTCTCTGTGCAATTTCCAGACCAGCCAGCAGATGGTGGTCGTTGGCCCACCTTTCCTCAGAGGTCTGTCTTTTCAATCCCTGCTTTCTGATGTTTTGGTACCGCCAGAGCTGAGATTCAAAGCTGGCTTTGCTGGCCATATGCACCAAACAGAAGCACCCCGACTCCTCTTCCCTTTTCCCTTGTAACAGCTGACAGGGAGGAAGACATCTGTCCCCCTCTGTCAGCTGCAGTGAGCCAGGGGTTTTACCCCAGCTTAATTTCTTGGGGGTGGGGGAGAGGATCCCTTCCCCACCACAGAGGGAGTTTGATAACTCACTCGGGAGAATTCTAACACCCTTGAGAATATTGCTCAAGGCTTAGCATTTCTTCCATATTCTACTATATAACAGAATTTGTCATCTTATCTGACCAGAAGTTTGAATGAATCATGCAATTAGTATATTGCCCATCTCCTTTGAAAGAAGCTTTTAAGCAAGGAACATAACAGAATACTGGAATACAAAGCTTTAACAAAATAGATATTTATTACTCTTTCATAAAAGAAATAAGTCCAGAGGTAGGCAATCCATGGCTGGAAGGACACTTCCTAACATTTTTAGGAACTCAGGTGTATTAGTCAGCCAAAGGGGGTGTGTTAGTCACCCGAAGGGATGCTAATGCAAAGTACCAGAAATCTGTTGGCTTTTATAAAGGGTATTTATTTGGGGTGAAAGCTTACAGTTACAAGGCCCTAAAGAGTCACTTATCCTGCAAGAAAGAAGAACCCCAGATGCCAATTCACTGTCTGGCCATCACAGATTCCAGGTTCATTTTTGAACAGTTCTGATTCTAATGGCACAGTGGTACTTCCTTACAGTTTATGCTCTATTGACTATGGCTTCACTGATTTTTTCTTCTTTTTAACTTCTTAATAGGTATATACATATTATATTTTAATCATTATTTAAATAATTCAAGAATTACCTGTAAATTTTATTAAAATGTCATGTAAATAAAAGACCTATAATTTAAAAAATATTAGAGTTAAACATGCAAAAAATCCTTTGCCACCTTTCTAGGTAAGAAGATTCTTCTCATCTTGCTCTATATTACTCTAGACATCTCATGGGTATACTACAGAGACAGGAAATTGTTTTGTACCTTTCAGGAATATCAGTTTTTTACCTGGCATCTTTAGAACTCAGTCTTGAATCTTTATGCTCTTTACAATTTTGAATCTCCTTTTATCTTGTAAGTAAATATCATATTTTCCCATAAAATTCAGGAAGAAAAATGTCTTTGTGCACAGTGAGTGGCAGGGAAATTTGATACTTTTATGTTCAAATTACATAAATTCCATAACTACTATAGAAAAACTATTGCATAAAATAACTCAAGTTTTGTGTAGAAGCGATGCAGATCAAAGTAAAAACATTTTAGCTTTGAAGAAGAAGAATAGAAAAACACTGGGGAAGCAAAATCATATTTTAGTACTTATATAAATGGATAGAAGAGATTGAAATAGTTATGCTGATCTAATCCACCAAGTTAAGAGTGGAGAGAACATAATTAAGTGAACAGGAAGTTGGAGAGGAGGCTGGTTATTAGCTACTGCCCACATTAGAGAAGCTGAAGGCGGGGAACCAGGGATGTGCTAGAGGCAAGATGCCATATGTAGTAGGATGTGGGTGAACTAGAAAAGAAGGAGTAATACACAACCTTCATTCTGGTTCTAAAATCTCAGGTCTTTCTAAATCAAACATCTCTCTAATCACTGGCAACGTAGTTCTTTATTTTTTTTAAATATAATTTTTTATTTTTTTAAAAGATACTTAGATTACATAAATGTTACATAAAAAATATAGGGGATTTCCATATGACCCGGCTCCCAACCGCATGCACATTTTCCCACATTAACAACCTCCTTCATTAGTGTGGTACATTTGTGACAACTGGTGAACATATTTTGGAGCTTTGCCACTGAGCGTGGATTATAGTTTACACTGTAGTTTACACTCCCTTCTGCACAATTTTGTAAGTTGTGACCAGATATATAATGGCCTGTATCTGTCTGAGGAGTTTTCTTCTGAACTTTTCTTTGAGTCCCTTGTCTACGCCTTCTAAACTGGTCTTTCTTTGGAACAAGTTTTGCTAAGCAAATTAATGCCTGTGTAAAATTTCAGCTTTGTTATTCACCTCTCCTTGTTTCTGTGCTTTTGTGTCTGCCTCTCTTTGGGAATACTTTTGAGTCTATGTATTTCTTGTTGTGTCTGACTAATGCATCTCAGTTTTGCCCCAAATGTACTTGACAAGAAGAAAGCCCTGGCAGACTCTTTGTCCCACTACCTAGAGTCACAGGCTTGCAATACTCTTCACCAATGCAATGATGGATATCATGCTGTTGCTTTGTTCGAAGCCTTTATGGCCTGTTCACACATTTATAGCTTTGCTCTCTAGAGAATTTCCCCAGGTACGGAGTTTATTGTCATTTGTGGTAGAAACATGGTGAACGTTGCTCATATTTCTTTTTCTGATGAATTGGTTCATAGTTGGCCAGTTTAAATCTGCCACTAAAATGTTTTTCATATTGTCCTGATTTTCCCTGGTCTCACATATAGGGAAATTTTTTTGTCTGTATTGAGCTGCTTAAGAATATGGGCTGTTTACTGAGCAATTTTCCTACAGACACTTTTTGGGAAAGGGTTCATCCATGAATATTTTCTGGTGCCTGTTTATCCCAGGTTTCCAAAGAAAGGTTGAAAGTCCCTCATCTGTACCCCAGTTAGGCCATTTTTTAGGTTTTGTGACTGTATTTGTTTCCCCCATAGTTTTCACATCTTTGTAGATTCTCCTTTTGTCTTTGCCTGAAACATCTTTAGTATACATTCCCCAATGCTTTTTCAGGTCTTACCTCTTCTTGAAATGTTTTTCATGCTCCCAATATTTGCAGACCTCCTTCTTGTATGGACTGTCTGTTAAGAACATAAATTTGATTGCATATGACTCATTTTACAGATTTTCTTTTATAGGTTTATTCACTGATTCTCAGATGATATACTGAAAACCTTTTCACATTTTATGTTGTCTTTTATTTTTTATAGCCTCTTTACCACTGAGCACAGAAAATTTTATAGTATACATGGTACTTAAAGGACTTCACTGGTGGATTTTCAGCTTGTATTCATGCAAGTTTAATTACTCTCCTTTTGTAATGAAAAGAACATGTTAGGATTTCCCCATAAGTATTCTTGGCTTCTTTCAGCATCTATTGGATGTTCTTTATTATATGTCCCAGAAACCTCCCCTCTTGCTGGGAGTTTCTTGGCTTGAGAAACTTCCTCAAAGGACACTTTGTCTTATCTTCCACAGAAATGAGGGAGAAATTCTGTTGAATAAACAGAGCTGCAAGAAGTGTGACTATACCATAACAAAGTCAGTAACAAATGGGTGTTACTTTTTTTTGATAATTTGTCCTGTTTCATATTATGAAACTGGGAATTATGAGAGTCTTAATGAAATGGCAATGACCAGGTTGCAAAGTTTTAGCCAATAAACCATTGAATTTGCTAGGGATTCTGTCCCTTCTATAGTTTGGGCCAGTTGAGGGGTACACCTGAGAAAATTATCTGGGTTGTGTCACACAATTGCATGATAATTATAGAATTATATAATTTTTTGAACTAGTTTCTTACACCTGTGGCCAAAGTTTCCTATATAATTGGGGAAGGATTGGGAGGGAAGCGTCCACTTGAGAGTAGCAAAAATAGATTCTTCTGCATGGTGGAGTTCTCTTCTGGGAAGCTCCACCATATGGGTAGGGTTGATGACAGTGGGGGAACTGCTTGCCTTAAACTTAGGTTGATCTGGGAATTGGGTAAGGAGTGAACATTCAGCTGGTGCTATCTGTGATCCTAATCTGTAACAGGAGACTAAAGATGAAATAACTACAGTAAATTCTGGTTCTACCCTTTCAGTGATTCTATGTCACTTTCTTAGTTTACTTGATTTTGAAGAAGACAGCTAAATTAATATCCCTTTCTACATCACTATTACTTTCTTTGATCCTTTTGCTACTCTTAGGAAGAGTGGATAGAGCGACCCCGCCGCTGGTCCCAGCAGCTCGGGCAGCGGGGGAAGCGGTAACGGCCAGCAGCTCGGCTTCGAGAAGGCTCTGCGCGCCGCGTCCCGCAGCACCGCCAAGATGCCCAAGAGGAAGGTCAGCTCGGCCAACGCGGCGGGGAAGGAGGAGCCCAAGAGGCGGTCGGCGAGGCTATCCGCTAAACCCGCTCCTGTCAAAGTGGAAGAGAAGCCAAAAAAGGCAGCGGGAAAGGATAAACCTTCAGATAAAAAAGTGCAACCAAAAGGAAAAAGGGGAGCAAAGGGAAAACAAGCGGAAGTGGCTAACCAAGAAACTAAAGAAGATTTACCTGCGGAAAATGGAGAAACTAAAAATGAGGAAAGTCCAGCCTCCTGTGAAGCAGGAGAGAAGCCAAGTCTGGTTAATACCGTAAACCATGTCTTATCAGTGGTCCCTGTTTCTCCCTTTTTGTACAATCCAGAGGAATGATTTTATCAGCTATTTTGTAAATGCAAGTTTTTAGTAGCTCTAGAAGAAACATTTTTAAGAAGGTGATTGGAATCCCACCTCATCCCATTTTTTAAAGTGTAAATTCTTTTTTTAAGAGGGGAAATCATTTGCTGGTTTATTTTTTGGTACAACCAGAAGATAGTGGGATATTGAATTATGGGAGGCTTTGACTGTCTTGGGTGTCAGCTTAACATTCCACTGGGGGCTGGCAGTTTTTATCCCCTATAATACAACACATACTAAATAGTGATTTGAACTCACAATCATGCATTTAATATGTGTTGAGCATTTTAAATTACTCCTACTCCCATGTTTTTTAGTGGACATGTTTCTTAAAACCACTTCCTTGATCTTGGCTCTCCCTGTCAGAACTCTACAACATCCTTGGTCGTGGTTGTCCAGTTTTTCTAATAACTTTGTTATGTGCTGTAAAAGATTGGAAATGTGAGTATGTAACGTGGATGGTATTAAATTGTGAATTAGTGGGACTTAAAGATGTAACAGTTTATCAACATTTGAAGATATTGGTACTTGATAGCCTCTTAAGGAAAACTTGCCTCCAAATTTTAAGCTGGAAAGTCACTGGAATAACTTTAGAACAACTACATGGCTTTTTAGGTTTTTGGTACATACATTAAGAATTGTGTATAAATTGTTCATAATGTCTGTGCTGATCTTCAAAACAACCAATAAAATCTCAATTATGAAAGAAAAAATAAAAGAGTGGATATCAATTCTATGGGCCTTAGTGCGACACATTAACCAGAAAAAAGAGGTAGGGAAAAGCTAGAAAACTAACATTTTTGTTGAGGCCCTACTCTGTTTCAGCTGCTTAAACGTGATTTTTTATAATTTGTGTGAGACTTTTGAGGTACGTGTAGCAGTTTGATATTATTTATGAATTCCAAAAAGAGATATAGATTATGTTTGTAAACTGGTCTGTTCCTCTGGGCATGATACCCTTTGATTGTAATACATTAAAAGGTTTTACATTTACTTGATTAAATCAAGACTAGGTCTTCAATTTGACCACATCATTAGGACGACTCAGGATTGGGTCCCTGCCCCCTTGGTGGGCTATATAAACAGACACTCAGTCAAGGAGACAGAAGCAGATATTTGAGAAAAGAGAGAGAGCTCCATAGACACAGAAGAGGACTTTGATCCTGCGGCCCTGGGGAGAGATGAGCTTTTTGCTTGAAAGTTTGCAGTCGAAGAGAACAGAGCAGCTGAGCAGCTAAGGAAGGAGAGACCAGGCTGGCTATCATGCTTCAACACGTGGCAGCAGACATTTGGTGAGGAAGTATTAATACCTCTTACGGTACCTTGAGTACCGTAAGCTTCTTCCCCAAATAAATACCCTTTATAAAAGCCAACGGAGGGGGCGGATGTGGCTCAAATGGTTGGGCGTCCGTCTGCCATATGGAGGGACCTGGGTTCAATCCCCGGGACCTCCCGGTAAAATAAAAAAAAAAAAAAATGAAAAGCCAACGGATTTCTGGTACTTTGCATCAGCACCCCTTTGGCTGACTTTTACAATAGGTATTGTTATCACAGTTTTCTAGATTAAGAAACTGAGGTTCAGAGAAGTTAGGTAAATTTGACAGTCCCAAAATCAAGAAGAAGCAGAGCCAGGGAATAAATAGGTCTGTATAAACCAAAGACCTGTTTGTTCCACCATGACTGATAATTTAAATAGAAATGAAATCATTCATCATCTGAAACTTGAGAGACATGAAACATTGGCATCATCTTACTCCTAACAGTCATAGCTACAGCATTATATCCAGAAAAGGTTGCCTACCTAATAATGCTCACTGAGCCAAGGTAGTAAAAATTCCTTTGGTCTAAAGGAGATGATGGTTCTTGACTGAAAAAAATTTTATTGGGAAAACTTTCACTTACTTGGCCTCATAAAATCCCACCTGCCTATGTGTCTAAATTTTCAAAATCTCTAAATTTATTTTGATAAGATATAGGAAAAAAGAAATAGAGGTTGAATTTTTAAATAACCATTTTTGCCACCTTTTGATGATAATGAAAACCACTTACCCACATCCTTTTCTGGTGAGCCCTGCCAGAGCAAAGTGTCAAAAAGAAGTCAAACTTAACAGGTCCATATAAACATGACTCTGGCCTTGGAACTCTGAGCCTAATAGCTCAGATATTATTGTGAATACTTGACATTTGTTCCTGAGCATCAGACCAAGATAGAGGGCATCTAGATTTATTTTTCTGATACAGTATCCAGAGTAGAACTGAGCAGGGGTAAATCATACATTTTGCAGGAGGAGTCATAGTGGTAGGGAGAACCCAACTATACCCAAACTGCTAAAAGGCAGCTAGGGAATCTCCTGGTATATGGTAAAATAGTTACAACAAAAGTTTAAATTTATTGATTATTTACACTTGTGCCCTGCAATATGTTTAGTGCTTTATATGAATTATCATATTTAATCCTTTCAATGATCTTCTGTGGTTGGTAGTTTGTCACATTACAGAGCTGAGGAAATGAAGGCTCTGTAAGGGTAAACAAGATTTAAAGGTTTAAAAAAAAAAAAAAAAAAGCCAGAACATGGGGTAAGTCTGACTTAAGTGTTTTTTTTTTTTTTTAAATAACCCCAGTATATAAGTCATTTCATCATTTCATTCATTTGATGACTAAGTTTGTTTATTGTCCATTATAAAAAGATTTTGGTTCTCTAGGCTCTAGATTTCTCTCCTTTAACACCCACCACTATATATATATATATACAGGAACACCTGGCCCTCTTCACATTTCCTTGTTGGAACTGGGGCTCAAGACAACTTTTAATATTCTGGCTACTGCTATTACTATAAGTAATAAATAGTCCTTCACCTTTGACCCAGGAATCTTCTACCAGCATCCATGAAATTGTGGTAGACTAACTTCTTAGCTTGCAACTAGGGCAAAATCTCAGTCTCTTCACAGTTTTTGACACCAAACCTGATTAACTTAAGTAAACAAAAAATGATTTTAAAAAGAATATTTATGGACAATTCATAGATATAAAGAAAAAACCTCAAAAACCAGACTTGTGAAGAAAACAGAGCAATTCCAAAAATCTCAGCAGCAGATCTTTTTAATCATCTCTCTAGGGAACTGTCACTGGATGATTTTCAGCCTTCTCTATCTATATTCAATATTTTAAACCTAAGTGAGGGAAGATGATTGGCCTTGCTGAGATTTCAAGCCCAAATATGTAGTCAAGGGGATAAATTCCTATAATTTACTTCTTCAATCAGGACACATGGAGTCAGAGAGAGGAAATTCTCTGAAAGAAGGTTATTGAACAAATCAAAATGCATCTCCATTAAATTTTACTGTACGGCACCTACACATGTGTTTGCACACACCCACAGGACATTTCTCCTTTTACACAAATCCCCAAATTCCCAGGCTTACTATAATAAAATACTATTATTTGAGCACCTACTAAGTGATAGGGACTTTTCTAGTTACAGGATACAGTGAACAAAAACAAAGAACCCTGCCTTCATGAAGTTTATATTCTGGGGGGAGAAAAAGAAAATAAAGAATAAACAGAATAAATTAGTTAGTTATATCATATGTTAGAAGATGTTTTAGCTTGCCAAAGGGCTGTTGATACAAAGTACCAGAAATGGGCTGGCTTTTATAAAGGGGATTTATTTGGGGTAGAAGCTTACAGTTCCAAGGCCATAAAATATCCAGATCGAGGCCCAATGAGAGGTGCTTTCTCACCAAAGTCAGCTACTGTTGATTCTGTTGTCTGGGCCCGTGGCAAAGTAAGATGACCTCTGCCGAGTTCTCAGCCTTCCTGTCTGGGCTCAGTCTCCTCTTGAGCTGCTCTGTGGGCCCAGCCTCTTGGGGGTTTGTGCTTAAGTGGTCCATTAGTCCTCTCTCACATGACAGGATCAAAACGGCAGCTTCCTTTTCCTGTGTCTGTTTGTCTCTCTCTGTGTCCCTGGGTTTATATCAGACCCAATAAGGGGGTGGATACTCAACCTGAATCGCCTTACTGATGTAGTCCAATCAAAAGCCCTAATCAATTTTATCAAGTAATCTAATCAAAGGACCCTCAATGGAATTTAACATAATCAAAGGGTATCACACCCACAGGAATAGATTAGTTTAAAAACATAACCTTTCCCTTTTAGGGATTCATAAAATAATGTCATACTGCCACAGAGGGTAGTCTTGGTTATGGGAAAAAGTGTAGCAAGGTAAGGTAGTGGAGGTGTTGGGGTGATGGTTTTGTGTAGGGTATTCAGGGAGGCCATTTAAGCAAAGACATGGCCAGAGATAAGCAAGTTAGCAGGTGCACACATGCCTGGGAAGAGAGTATTCCAGACAGAATGAAGAGCTGGTGCAGAAGTCCTAAGGTCAGGTCATGGCTGGAGCATTCTAGGAAATCCACGGAGACTATCTGGCTTTAGTGGAGAGATGGACAGACAGACAGAGAGTGGCAGCAGATGAGCTCAGAGAGTGAATACCAATGGGGATAAAGGTAGAAGCAGGGGACCAGTCAGGTTGCTGCAGTATCCAGGCTGCTTGTAGGTTAAGTATGATGAGTATAGAGAATCTATTGGATCAAGGAACATGAAGTAAAATAACAATAATAATTGTATTCATTGCTTCTAAAAGGAGACGATTCAGAGTCACCAATTAACAGTGGCAAGGACCTCTGGGTGATCTTCATTTCAGTTTTGTCACAATCCCATCTCAATCTTACACAGCCTTTAGACTAGGTATTAAAGTTCACCACCACTATCACACTTATTAACATAATAGCATGGGAATAAAAAAAATGGAATAAAAGGGAAATTAATAAAAATTGAAATACAGGTAGGTACTACAATCCTCATTTCTGCCACTGAGTACAGAGATATAACAGCTATTTATTTAGGTTTATCTACTCAGTTGCCCTTTCCATATTCTTTGGCAGCTGGTTGGCATTTGACCAAAATCTTCACTCTTGAGATAGCAGAGCCCTTGCAGAAACTGCTTTCATGGGGTTTTAGGTATCTTCTTTTATTTTTAGACATGGTCATATGCTAAGGCATGAAAAGGGATTCTTAATATTTGATCCCTTCTTCTGCTCACCATAGTATAACTGTAATTTTACTGTAACCTCTGAGAGTTAAGTCCTCCCAAGCAACACCATAACCTCTTTATTTCCAATAGCTTGGGGAACCTGAAATGACCATTTACTCTCATTTTTTAATTCCGTGGTTTCATTATTGAGAAAGCACTCTTCTCTTTGACCCAAAATTCTATACACCAGTATAAGAATTCTATACACCAGAATAAGGATGGGTGGAGAGAGAGGTTGGGAAGAAAATACTTTGAGTGAAATTTGTGGTTAAATATTCAGAATTGTTCCCTCTGTCTTACTCCTTGGGTTCTCACAAAGCTACCATAACTCTATTACTGCTTCAGATAATGTTTTTCTTCCACAAGACGCCAGTTTTCTCAAAGCTGGTACCATACTGATTTCTCAAGAATTCATTCCATCAAGTTTAAGGTAAAGTTGTGACAAATGGTTGCGATAAACAAATAAAAATTCAGGGTTAATAAATGTCTTTGGGGGAGTCGGATGTGGCTCAACTGGTTGGGCCTCCGTCTCCCATATGGAGGGACCCAAGTTCGATCCCTGGGACCTCCCGGTAAAAAAAAAAAAAAAAAAAAATAGATGTCTTTGGTATTTGTCAGTGAGTGGCAACCAGATTAACTTTTATGAGGCAAAGTAAATATTGCTGAGTCCATAGATAGCTTTCACCATTGCCCCACAGCCATCCCAATTAATCATCCCAATTAATATTCGTAGCAACTTTCATGGATTCCATATGATCTGGATCCCTGGCTATCTCTTCATTCAAATAAAGAGGGAAAACACATATCCTGCTGGAAGGGCTGCCCTCTGGCGGCTCTGAGTAAGTATGATGGCACAGGAGTCCCCTTCTTGGTGCTAGTGTTTCAAGCAGAACTATCTGTAAACTAGGCTTAGGGGTTTTCATACCCAGTCCTATGGCCATGGGGCACTCCCTTTGAGGCCATGGTGGCGAGTTGAATGAAGGGTAAAATTCTGGGAGTATTAGTTATATGTTCATATAATGTACTTGCGTGTTTAGGGTTTGCAAACTCAGTCACATACATGCTTCCTCCAATTAATGATTAAACGTTTTTGACTATGCCCATTTTTATGGTTGTATATATCATATATCTGTCCTGGTATTCTCTGGCCAGACTTGTAGTCTCTATCAAAGCCTAACAGCAAACCAGAAGGTCTTTTTTAAAAATAAAAGTAATGATCTTGCTCTGACAATTGTGCTCTAGTAGGAGACCTTTTATTATTCAGATTCTTTTAATTATATTTATTAGTTGCAAAAACAATTAGGGTGCTTGCTTTGGCAGCTCATATACTAAAATTGGAGCAATATAGAGATTAGCATGGCCCCTGTGCAAAAAATGACATGCAAATTTGTGAAGTGTTACATACTTTTTTTCCAGTTATTAAATGTACAAAATAAAGTTGAGGGAAGTGGATGTGGCTCAAGTGATTGAGCTCCCGTCTACCACATGGGAGGTCCCGGGTTTGGTTCCTGGTACCTCCTGCATAAGACGAGCAAGACAGCAAGCTGGCACGATGGGCAGGCATGAGGAGCTGACGCAACAAGATAACTCAACAGGATGACCCAACAAGGATACACAAAGAGAAAAGACAATGAGACACAACAAAGGAGGGAGCTGAGGTGGCTCAAGTGATTAAGCGCTTCTCTCCCGCATGGGAGGTCCCAGGTTTGGTTCTCAGTGCCTCCTAAAGAGAAGATGAGTAGACACAGAGAGCACACAGCAAATGGACACAGACAGCAGATAGCAAGTGCAAACAACCAGGGGTGGGGGAATAAATTAAAATAAATCTAAAAAAACAAAACAAAAACAAAAAAACAATTGGTAACTCATACAAAAAGTGAATGATTGTTTAAAGTCGTCAACAAGGAGGTTTTAGTAGATTTCCTGTAGAAGATAATAAAAACACAAAGTAAACATTTCAAAATGTTGGTCAAAACAAGCATTTATGTTTTGGTTATGAAATTTTTTATTAATTTATGACATCAGAAAAAATTGGCACGGAAAACAAATTGAAAAACCTATCATCTCTTTGGTCAGTAAAGGCTTTTCTTTTCCCTACAATAAAAACTTGATATTCAGATCACTTTAAAGCAAAAGAAAACTATGAGTTTCCTTTATAAGACATATAATAAGTACTTTCTCAGACTACTTATTAGAGACTGCACATAAATTTTAGATTATTTTCCTTAAAGTTAGCATTCTGGTTAAATGTAACATTTTATAGAACACTTGTAAAGAACTTTCTTTTCAAGCTTGTATTTTAATTGTTTATCATTGAAAAGCTAACTTCCTTGTAGGATATACTGCCAGAAGAAGTATACTGCCAGTTTTTTTTTTAATAAACTTTTTATTTTTTCTAAAAGATACTTAGATTACATAAAATGTTACATAAAAATAATGAAAGGGGATTCCCACATGCCCCACTCCCCACACCTCCCACTTTTACCCATATATATATATATATTTTAAAGATTTTATTTATTTATTCATTTATCCCCTCCTTGCTGCCTGTGCTCGCTGGGTCAGCTAACCACGCCGTGTGGGCAGGCTTGCCTTCACCAGGAGGCCCCGGGAACCGAACCCGGGGCCTCCCATATGGTAAACGGGAGCCCTACTGATTGAGCCACAGCCGCCTCCTTTCCACATTAGCAACTGATACATTGAATGAATCGCAATTCATGATACATTCATTGCGACTGATTAACACATTTTGGAGCATTGCCACTAAGCATGGATTATAGTTTATATTGTAGTTTACACTCACTCCCACTCAATTCTTTAGGTATGGCAGGATATATAATGGCTTGTATCTGTCATTGCAATGTCATTCAGGACAATTCCAAGTCCCCAAAATGTCCCCATATTATACCTCTTTTTCCCTCTCCCTGCCTTCAGCACCTCCAGTGGCCACTGTCTCAATGATATAATTTCTTCCATTGCTAGCATCACAATAAGTCTATAGTAGAATACCAGTAAGTCCACTCTAGTCCATATTTTATTCCCCAGTCCTGAGGATACTGGGATGGTGATGCCCACTCCACCTCTAATTGACAGAGGGCTTTTATCCCATATGGACTGCCAGTTTTAATCTCTTATTTTTTTCTGAAAAAAAATCGATCCCACTTTGGTAGTGATGGAAATGCTAGAAAATCACCTTCAAAGCACTGAAAGTAACTTTCATAGATAGTTACTATGGTTGGCAGGCTGTATAGAGGGAACTCTGATTGCAACGGTATTTGTCTTAGGAGAAGTGTTTGTTCCCATTGTTTGGGGAAAGAAAAGGGAATTGGAGGTTTTGAAGGGAAAAGCTCCCCTTTTTAAGACATGGATCCTCAGAGAAAAGAGATGTAAGTTGGGGTCTGAGATGCCATTCACAGCAAAAACAAGTTCTGACTCAGCACTCCCGAGGCTGTTGGGGGTTCAGGACAGAGTGGTGAATGGAAATTGAGGAGGTGCAGAGCTAACACCTGGGAAGTCTTAATTTATGTTGGGGAAATGAATTATGATCCCTACAGGAACATGCCAACTTGGGCAGCCCTCTGGAAAGAGTGACCTGGCACTGCCAGCCAGCTGGGTAAGCAGAGCCTTCATTAATGACACTGGGGTGGCAGGAAGGACCAGCCAGCAGCACATGTTGACCCAGCTGCAGTTCTCTACCTGCCTGGGTATGGAAACCATTCTGACTCCATTTTTAACTGTGCAAATCCCCAGGTTTTCTGAAAATCTCAGGGGTAAAATGCTTCAAGAAGGGAAGAGTGAGTTTCTTGTGTCAAGGCATGTATGTTTATGTGTGTGTGTGTGTCAAACAATAAATTGGAAAAAAATAAGAGTTGGACCTGCAGATACACCTTGATTTATGGAGCAACATAAAATATGTGGAATGAAATAATTTTTAAGGAAAATTAATCAACTACACAATCACCACTTTAGCACAGTTCACTTTTTTTCATATTGTGTCACTATCCCCTCATCCATAGGAAAATAATTTATTTGACAAAATTGAGGACATACAGTAGAAGCTCTTTCACCTAATCCAATAGCACCAGGGAATTGGTTGATTAATCCAAAAAGGCTGGTAGGACAGAAAATCAAAAGAATGAGTTAACTTAAATGGTTTATTTTAGACCAAAACATCTACATATGCTATATATTTATACAGACTCTTATCTGAGATAAGGCTTTACTTGGAAGTACTGCAGCACTGATTAGAGCTCTTCAGGGTTTATGTAGCATAAGACCACCTATAGTGCAGTAGATAAATTCTGATGAATTTAAAGATGATCAGGAACTTAGAGACACTTGCAAAACAGTTCAAGTAAATAATACTTCTAGATTTCAATAATTTTGCTTTCTTTTGTGATTCTGTTGCACACATTTCATCTTTCCAAAGCACTCAACTTGGCAGCATTAGAAACAAACTTTTGTGTAATCAGACCTCACCATTTTTATAATACAACATTACATTTCACAGTGAAATAAACAGAATGATAAATCCACCACTGTAAATTGGTTTTAGGAACACTAATGTATGACAACTTGTAGACACACTAGAAAGTAAATCTATTAAACATGAGTGTTCATTGTGCCATGAGAATCAGTCAGGGTGCTTTACAGAAGGAATTGAGTATTTTAGCTATTCTGTTATATAAAATAATTTTCCTTGTTTACATGTAATTTTCATGGAAATACAGTTAATTATAACATAGTCTTTCATTGTTGTGTTGCAACATAATTTTAATAAGTCAGGAGATTTTTCTTCTAGTATGGGTTGGGATGATGGACCACAAAAAAGTTTAATTTACAATTATTGACTCATTGAACTAGAAGACAGGCATCATGCTAAGCAGATAATTCACATATCCATTCAAAAAATTCTCAGTTTTCCAGAAGAAAAATTCAAGGCTCACCAGTTATAAGAGTTTTAAATGTTTTGTCTCAAATTGCAAGCTTTTAAACAATAGAGTTGGGATTCAAAATCAATTCTGGGGAGCAGGTGTGGCTCAAGCAGTTGAACTCCTGCTTCCCACATGGGAGGTCCCGGGTTTTTTTCCTGGTGCCTTCTGAAAAAACAAAAACAAACAACAAGCAAAACAAATGAAAAAACCAACTCAGGGAAACCTATGTGGCTCAGTGGTTGAGCACTGGTTTCCCACATACAAGGTCCGGGTTCAATCCCTGGCCCCCAGTACCTAAAAAAAATAATAATACTTCTCTATAGTATTTGTAGTCCAAATTATTGCAATGAAAAAGGCTAGATCCTTATAATGTTTATATTATAACCATTGTAAGCATGGTCAACTGAAAGCTTTGTTCTGACTGAGCAGCAAGTGTGAAGATGTCATTAGTGGTTGTTTTTGGTCCATTATTAAAATAAAATTACATCCTCTGAAAGACTTAAAAACATCACTATATCTAGACAAAGCAAAGAAACAAATGAAAAATCAAACATGCTTAAATTATAATTAGCATAATAAAAATCTAGCATTAAATTTTGAAACAGTCAACAATTACGGTAATATTGACCAATGTTTTTGTTACTGGAAAATCCAGTTTCCTACGATTGAAATCTTGCTCTCCCTTAAATGCCTAGTTTAAATGTTCTCTCTCCTCCTCTCATCCTATTTACTCTGAACTTTTTTTTCTTTCAAAAGGAATTAAATACTTCTCCTTTTGGCTCTCATAACCCTTTAACAGATCGATTATCTTGCATTACTATATTCTTTTCATTGCCTGTCTTTTGACCTATTTATTCACTCCCCTACCTCCATAAATGATCAATTTAATCAATTTAATCATCTTAATTTTTCACTACATAGTGGGCTTATTAGATGAATGCCTGTATCCTGGATAAGATGCTTCCAGTAACTTCAGATCCTTTTTTACCTGATCCAACCAGAAAAGTAATCCTTGACATCCTTTCAGGTTTAGTATTTTGTCTTCCCTTGAAAAAACTATGATGATTTTCTCTCTTTATCAAGTGTGAGATATGAGTCCTTTTTTCAGCCAGACATTAGACAAGGTAGCCTGTAGATTGGCCTGCACTTTTTCTGGAATAGCAGGTAAGGAAAAGGCAACAGTGTTCTTAATCTTTGGAAAATTGCTCAAATCATGTCTGAACTGACCAAGGGACAGAGAAAATTTCCTGCCTTTGACTTTTTCTCTGTCTTCCCTAGTTCATTTTTACATTTTTCTTCAGAGCACCTTGGTTGCCACAGGCATTGCCAGAACTCTTCTTAATGCAGTCTTCACCTCTTGGTTCCTCAAACTGTAGACAAGAGGATTAAGCAGGGGAGTAACCACAGTATAGGTCACTGCTACCAACTGATCTTTGTCTGAAGCAGACTTGGACTTGGGCCGAAGGTAGATGATGGAGGCACAGCCATAGTGGACAAAGACCACAGTGAGGTGTGAGGCACAGGTGGCAAAGGCTTTCTTCTTGCCCTCAGCTGAGGGGATTTTCAGGATGGTGTTAACAATGAAGCCATAGGATATGAGAATTAACAGAAAAGGCACCATGATCACCAGGATGCTGAGGCTGAATAATGCCAGCTCTTTAACATGGGTGTCTGTGCAGGCCAACTTGATAACAGGTGCCATGTCACAGAAATAATGATTGACTCTGTTGGGCCCACAAAAAGGCATGTCACAGATGAGGTTGGTGGCCACCAAAGCAATAAAGAAACCTGTTACTCCCGACAGAGAAACCAAACCCAACCCTAGCCTTTTGTTCATGATAAGTGTGTACCTCAAGGGATGGCAAATTGCCACATAGCGGTCATATCCCATCACTGCAATGAGAAAGCAGTTGGTACAGGCAAAGCCAAGGAAAAAGAAGAGCTGAGTGGCACAGGCCACGAAGGAGATGGTCTTGTTGGCTGAGAGCAGGTGTGCCAGAAGCTGAGGAATGATGACAAAAGTATAGCAGGATTCAGAAAAGGAAAGGATGAATAGAAAACCATACATGGGAGTGTGTAGAGTCCGGCTGAAGTGGATGACTGCCATGATGGTTGCATTGGCTATCAAAATTGTCAAGTACAGGAGAAGGAAGATGACAAAAAGCAGCAGTTGGAGCTCCCCTAGGCTGGAGAAACCCAACAGAATGAACTGTGTAACCACAGTGGTTCTGTTGAAACCTTGCATCTGGATAACTTCTCTCTGTGAATGAGTATGGAAGAGACAAAAGAATAACTATTATTGTAATAAGAACATTTTTCCCATGCCTTCATTTTAAGTGTCATATTGTTAGACCCAGAATATTGATATTTCTTATATTCTCAATCTATCTAGATATAGATATTCTCTTTGATGATTTTTATAAGAAATTATTAATTTCCAATAATAGAGGAATGACTAACTATATTATAGAAATATGCAAAGGTTAAAAACAGTAACAATTTGGTATTTTCAGATTGACATAAGAAAAGTCTCCCAGTATAAGTGGAAAAGTAGGATATAAAGCCATATTTATAATAAGGTCAGAGGCGATTTTAGTTTTGTTTCTGATATATTTTTATATTTTCAAAATGTTTAACAATAAGCATATTTTAACTTTATGATCCTAAATATACTTCTCTTTTATGCAGCCCAGACTATTTCCATCTCTTTTTGGCTGCCGTCCAAACATAAAGTTAAATCTGCTGCCTCCAAAATTGATATTACTGTTTTCCAAAACCAAAACCAAGTTACTTTTGGAATATACATGTACCTAAATTATGCATGCCATTTCTAACATCTGTTTGTGCACATGATTATTAGTAGCAGATATACTTGTCCTCTGATCACTTATTGTCACAATTGATGGCCTGCTGGGGCAAGTAAGGACAGCACATATCAGTGGCCAAATGGAATCAGCAGACAGAAACAATGACAAGTGCACTCTAATTATTTTTTAAATAATACAAAACCCTGGTTGAGACCAGTTAGTGAGCCCAGCCCCTATCATTTGACCTTCATCAGAAGGCAAGTCTGAAAGGTCATGGTGAATGTGGTGATTCCAGGGAGGAAAAGATATTTCTCTTGATGTACTCATTTCCATTATTTTTTTTGAATAGGGTTATTTATGGCACTTGCAGTCTTAGAGGAAGAGCAACCAATGCATGTGCCTTTGTTTGCTTCAGGAAATGGGCTTTCTCCCCAATCCTCTTTCCATATCACGCCCTTTCAAAACTTTTGTCAGTGCAAAGTTCACTTAAAATACAAGAGCAAAATTTTCTGGAGCTAATTTCAAACTTTCCCTTCTTTTAAATTTCATGAAATGGGGAAGCAGATGTGGCTCAAGCAGTTGGGTGCCCACCTACCACATGGGAGGTCCCAAGTTTGGTTCCTAGTGCCTCCTAAAGAAGACAAGCAAGACAGCAAGCTGACAAAACAAGATGACAAAACGAAGAGACATAATGAGAAAACACCATGAGAGACACAACAAGCCGGGAATGGAGGTGGCTCAAGCAACTGGGTGTCTCCCTCCCACATGAGAGGTCCCAGGTTTGGTTCCTGGTGCCGCCTAAAAAGAAGATGAGCACACAACTAATGGACACAGAGAGCAGACAGCGAGTACAAACATCGTGGGGGGAAGGGGGAGAAATAAATAAATCTTTAAACTTCATGTAGTGGTGTATTATAATATATGCTTTCATTTAGAGAGAGCTGTCATGTCTAAACTATTTTATTGCTGTAAATGTTAAGAAAATATGAATAACACATATTTTAGAATAAAATAACAAAACCCATTTTAGTTCCGTCTTTTTTTGTTTTAATTTGCCATGCATTAGGGCACTCCTAGCTTTTTAAGTGACAATTAAAAACAAAGTCCTTTTGAGGCCTTGATGGATACCCTCAAGTCTTCAAACTCTACATCCTGTGTTCTAGCCACCACATTGTGCCAACTATACTTTGCCAGAAGAGTGTTTTTCCCCAAGAGACTAAAACATGGTTCTATGCTACTTGTTCGAGTAAAATTCATTACTGATTTTACCAGAATTGTCCAATTTTAATACAATATATTCTCTATAAGCCCAAGATTAGGGAGGGGAGTGGAAAGGAGCAAAAGGGGGTGGGGGGAGAAAAGTCGAGGACAAGGCAACACATCCAGAAGATAGGCAAGGGCAACAGGAGTGTTTCTTCATTTTAGTCACAGTGTGGTGATCAAACTGCTCCTGATGGCCCCTAAATCATCTGCCTGACTCAAACAAGAATTGGTTATATCTGAGATAGCCACTATGCTTGGTCACAACCATAGTACTACTTTTGTACCATTTGTTATGCTGTTTCACAAATTTTCTCCTTCTCTTCCTTATTCAAAGCCTTCTCATAGACCTCTGCATGTCCCGTCTTCTCTAATAAGCCCCTGCTTAACCATTAGAGCCCACGCAGATGCATTTCCTCTTTGTAACTTGTAGATCTTACAATTAGATGTGCATAGTGGATAGGTCAGATATGATCTTGGATTATTTTATAATTAATTTGTCTTCATATGTCTCATCTCCCCTTATATTATACGCTCCTTTGAGGCAAGAGTCATGAGAATAATGTATTCTAAATGATATGCATCTCCACCACAGTACTGGACACATACTTTAATGCACTTTAATTAAATGCTTAATGAATGATGGCATGGTTTAAATCTCCTTCAATTTCTGAGCTTTCTCATATACTGTGATTTTCCCTAGAATGTGTTCTCTGCACTTTTACTCCACATCATTCTTAAATACATTTTTTTGACATTTTTCTCAAAATTATCTTTTATTTAAAAAGCCTAGGTTGATGAACTTTCTTGCTCCCTAGTTATTTCTATTACTTGACTCCTAAGCCTTTCATCCTGATATGTTAAGGTGTGGTGTGTTTTTATGTTTGTGTACCTGAGTGTGTATGTGTACTCAATCAGAGTGGAAGCTTTTTTCATTTCAAGAAAAAAGCAAATAAAGTTCTGCTTTGGTGCAGAATACTTTCATAGCAATAAAAAACGTTATGCAAATGCATTCAAATTTGAAAACCTTGGTAGAAAATGTTTCCCTCTTCAGATAGTAACTGACAAAGAAAAAACACTTACCCACTTACGTCCAAGAGGTCAAAGAAGCTGACACATGACTTTGAGTTTGATGACTAAAAATCGTGGAGGCCTTTTGAATGTTGAAGCAGCAGCAGTAGAAGGTCATTTGGAAAAGCAATGACATCTGTCCTGAGAAATTAAACGATTGGAAAAAAATTGCACTGAAACACTTTATAAAGGTTTTATTTGGACACTTAGATGTCCATCTTAACTTAGAGATGAAAATATCCCGGTCTATTTCCATATGTCAATTCAGAGTCTATAATTGGTAGGAGAGCATTTATAGCCTTCTGGGATTTAAGGACTAGGGGCCCTTGAGACTTGAGAGCTAAAGCCAGAGAGAAAATAAATGACTAAACTTGGACAAGTGCATTTTATTTAATGCCAGAAGAAAATAATTCAAATAGCAAAATCTTTCCTTCTCTGTAAAACACCAGAAATGTAGAAAAGTATTCTTGGATTATGGAGGGGTTTACTTTTGGAAAAAAAAAAAACTTCAAAACACTGAGATGCCAGGATAAATCAAGTTCTCCAACCTGGAGATTTATTTGAAGACTGATTTAATAAAGCATACGATGAGGGCAGGGGCTGGTGAATGCAGGTATGCTTGGCACTTTTGGGAGTTCTATATCTGAATTAGAAGTCAAACAGCTGGATTCCTTTGTTCACTTCAGCTAGGTATTGCAAGGGAATGGCATTTATTCAACAACTATTTGTCTGTGCTATTACTTAGAAAGCACCGCATCAAGAATTGCAAAGATGATGCAAAGATAACTTCATTATGTGACTTTATTTGATCTAGTAGGGAAGGAAGACAGAAGCATAACAATTTGTGATAAGAGGCATAACAAAACATGTGCCAATGAACAACAGGGCAGCTAGAGGGAAGAGCACTTTCAACATCACCAGGACTGAGATGCGGCCAGTGATTTTATGAATAAAAAAAATTCTGGAAGAACAAAGCTAAATATAAATGTAATCAATCAGATTAAAAGTCAACACTGAATGTTTTGTGCCTACAACATTCAAAGGAAAAAGTAGTGAGGAAGAAGCCTGAGACTTCTTATTTCTGGTAGTGGCTAGTCTGGTTATTTGAGCAAATCCTGTCTCTGAAAACAACTAAAATTGTGGGAAAAATATTTTTAAAATATTCATAAATATAATTAAGAACTGAAAGAATGGTAGGAACTTTCAGGCCAAAATCTGAGAAAAAAAATAAGAACCCAGATAGATTAGCAGAGCACTGGAAGTTGATTCTACTCTGAGGACATTTACCTATCTGGTTGGAATCACAAACCCAAGCTGTTAATTGGAAGGATTCACAAGCTGAGGCTGACAAGGTAGAAGTCCATGGCCCATCAGAGGTATCAGTCACGATGTACATCCTTTGGAACTCTGAATGACATCTTAAGATAAAGACATTTTAGAACTAAACCCATCCCTTACCCCACAACTAGGGAGGTACTGATGGAAAAGTTACAGTGCTATTGAGCAAAGGCATGGGTCAGGGGTGGGGAACATTTATAGCACATTTACAGCAGGTCCTCATTGAGTTTTGCAGCTCAAATTTCTAACACTAGTTGGTCTAAGAAACCTCAGACTCTGAATTTAATTTTAAGTGGATCTAAACTGCTAGTGATTTTAAAGATTGGCCAGAAGCAAACACAGATTCTCTTTGGTAGAAAGCAATTTTGCTCAGCTTCTGAAAAAGGACAAAATAGAAATTATGAAAACAAAAACAAAAAGAATTATCATAAACTTTCATGGGCATGATGTGTGAAGAAATAAGCCAGGCACAGCATGGATCCATTTTATGATGACTGAAAAAAAAGGCAAAACTATGGAGATAGAATTCAGGACAGAGGTTATGTTTGAGGTGGTAATATCTGAGAAGAGGCACAATGGAGCCTCATGAGGTCCTCATAATATTCAATTTATGATCTGGTACGTTCCATTTGTAAAAATTTAGCAAGCCATGCACTTAGGATTTGTGTACTTTTCTGTATGTTATCCTTTAATTAAAATAATTATTTATGTTAAAATATACATATTAGGATTTCTTCTTTTTGGGATGGTGGCCTAGCTAATTTGGATTAACTCACCTTCTAAGAACAACTTAGAAAAGCTCTAAAAGGCATTGGAAAAAAAAAATGGTTTGAAAACATCAGGACCTTAACAAAGGGTTAAGATCCAGGACAAGAAAGGAATCTGGAGAGGTTGTCCTGGTATTCGGGGGGTATTTTCTCAGGAGGAATCTGGCAATTCTGGAGAAGACTACTGAAAAATAAAGAGGTTGAGACACATGGAGCTACAGGACAAAAATTAGTTTATAGCCCACCAAAGAGGCAGGGCTGATGAACTCCACAAGCTTTGGGTTGAGATCCCCAAAGGGAATATCATAAAGGTAAGACTGAACAATATTCTCAGGAACTGAAGCCAAGATGCAAATTGTCTCAAACCCCTGGATGCCTGAGCCCAGACTCCCTCTACTACCTGACCTCCATAAGTTCCTATTTTAACCAATAAGTAGATCATGGTGGAATTTTGCATCTCTAGGGATCAGAATAGGTTTACATCTGTTATCTAATAACCCCCAGAAGATCTGGGTACTTTCTTTATCCAGTGCACAGATACCTTGATAAATGCCAGAGGTCCCTCAGGGGAAAAATGAAGATTCTCAGGATGCAATTGTGCAAAGGTTGCAGTGTCTTTCTCAAAATTACCCACCTCTGACAGTTAAGGGTTGTTTCCTGGCCTCCATCCTCTGGAATACTATTATTCTTATTGATATCAGGGAACCCAATTCCTATGCAACATCCTCACCATCCATCATCATCTCCAGTGTACCAGTAACAGACAATGATCATAGAACTCTCCAAGGATGTTTGTATTCCTATTACCAGTGCATTTCTTAATTCATTGGTTAGCGATGATTTCCAGGCCGTCTGGTGGTGGTTGGGGTTGGCTGAAGAGGTTGCCCATTGTACTTCCATACAAACCACCTATTTCTCTGAGTCTTTGGATTCATTCTATTACAGTGTGTGACAAAAACTGTGGCATTTCCAACTTAATCATGTCATTGTTTAGTTCACTTAGACACCCTGGCAGACTATTAATCAATGCATGAGCCAACATATTAAATTCTAAATACCAGGTGACTGCTCCCATGTCAATGAATTTGACTTGATTGAATTTTATGTTTCTTTTCTCTTGGTCTAAGATCTTTATAATACTTTCCTACATATTCTCTTTTTCCTCCTCTGATACAAATTGGGACGTCTTCTATTCTTTTGGTGTTTAAGCTAATTCTTCTAAGACCAGACTTTGTATCTCTCTATCCAGGCTACAATGTGATCTAGTTTCTGTTGTAGGTCTAGAAACTAAGGTAGGTGATGGGCAATTACTCCCAGTGCTACCACTTAGTCTTTTAGGCAGAGGACGGTGGATTCCCTTTGAAGTATTTGTGTAGGTATGTATGTATGTATTTGGGGGTGCCCCTCCACAGACAAGGGTGGTTTGAAAGAACTAGAGAATCAAGATCTCAGCCTCTCTCAGATCTGTTGAAGTGTATCCATCCCATGTCTTAAGGTCTTGATTCTTATTTAGCATAAGAGTCCTGTTAAGGTTGATATTTAAAAGGTAGATATACAACCAGACTGTGGATTTTATACTTAGCCAAGTTGCCCCCAAACTCTCAAAGATAAAGACTCCTTTAAATCTGCCATGAAGACATTCTGATTTTCCACATCGCTTTTAGATTGCTTATTCATAACTTGCAATTTCCTTTTTGTCTATGTTCACCCTATATAATTATAAAGAGCCAGGAGCTTAAAAATTCTCTATAATCACGACTATTGTAATCTCTATGATGTGCTATAATCATATGCCATCTAAGTGACAGTCTAAGAGTTCTGATGTTAGATGGAAAGCAGAACCTTCAAATGATGAACCTGGATATTTAGCTGAGGAGATTTTCAAGGTAAATGTAGAAAGTGCAGACTTGTTTCTACTTGCAGTTTATGTAACGTGTGTGAGGAAAGGGATAAACTGAGAATGAAACTCTTAAGCACAAAAGAACCAGAAATTGATGATTAAGAAAATCCTTTGCAAATCCAAATAGTGTGCTCTGAGAGAAGGGAGCAGAAGCGGCTCAATGGGGAACCACCTTGCGCTTTCCAGAAGTGAGTCCCTAGAGAACAAGGCTCCAGGTGAGGATTTAACTGAATAACCCCTTCATAAAGAGTGAGTAACTGAACAAGGATCCAGTGAGCCATTTCCGTGGAAGTCAGGAAGAAAATACATTTATCCAGGAAAGATATGTGGAAAGTCCTTTTGTCTGATGGTTTGGACCCTCTTGAGCTGTGTACAAAATTGACAAGTTTTCTGCAAAATTTGTATGAGCAGAACCACTGCCAGTCTGAATTGAAAGGGACAAAGAAGGGACAAATTGAGGGAAGACTGACTTCAAGTGCAGAACCATGGAAGTGAAGGTCTGGACTGAAAGGCTCTCCTTGAGCCAAGAAAGGAAGTCCACCCATGTGTGTGAAAAGGGCTGGTTTGCCCCTTCTCTTGGAGAGAAAAGGGCTTCTGCCCTGGCAATTGGAGGTGGTGGGCCTTGTATCCTGATGTTATAGACTTCAGTATCGTCAAACTCTTGAATATTCAAACCAGGCCTTCAAAACACTGCATTTTGCCTCTCTATTTGAGTTATTGGCCAGGTTGGTCACTGATCTCTAAAACAATAAAGGTATTGACTACATCTCTGATTGTGCTCCTGAAGTGGATGGAGAGTACATTGCAGTTTCAGACTCCTGCAGCAGCTGGCAATGGCTCGATATGGCCAGATGTGCAATGGACATTGCCTCCAGACTGGCTCTGTTCCATAATGCTGAAGTGCTATGCACCAGGCCAGTGTTACTGGAGCTTTACCTTCCTAGTCTCTAGGATCAACTGTGTTGCAGCATGCTGGCTGTGTGAAGGGCATGGCAGGTGGAGCAATGATTACCAGAGTGATGTAAGTAGATCTTAAATATAATTAGCATTATGGTCTGCTCCCATGGAGAGATAGCATGCATGGTATTGGAAACCTGGAGCTGAGATCTATTAATTGCAGCTCAAAGAGGAACTTGCACATTGATTAGTATTAAGTGCTGTACTCATATCTCTCCTATTTTAGATATATGCCCAACGATTATGATGATATCTTTTCTATTCTAGATCATATGCAGAGGGATATTGAACATATTAAAAGTCCTGGTAAACTTAATTTATTTTATAAGTAGTTAATGAACATGCCTATAAGATAAAGGAATGGCTCTCTTAAGTACTGTTTTATTTTGCTTGCCATATGCTTGTCTTGTTGTTGCCTGTACTGTCTGTGTGAGTTTATGTTTAGGGCAGTACCTTTCTTCATACTTCTCCTAGCTGTCCTAAGCATAACCCTTGCTGTGGGAACTCAGGTTGGCAGTTTATAACCAAACCCAGCAGGTCTACCACAATCTCTCCTAGAGTTAACAACAGCATAAAAGACCTCAAGGAAGAATCAACTTTGGGAGGATGCAGCCTCTGAAGGCACCTGGCTTTTCTCATTCTCTGTGTTCCAGTATGCCATGGCTGGCTCTCTTTTTGGGGCCGCTTATACCATCTTCATTTTTTTTTTTTTAAACCATCTTCTTTATCCTTTTAGAGGTGCCATGTATCTTCAAAATTCTAAGTTTATTTCTTCCAGAATCAACACCTTCCAGAACAGACAATATGGCCAACATACAACATGGCCGCAAGATCCTGCTGAAACCTTGAGTTTAACCTTGAGGTCCCAGTTTCTCTTTCCGGGACCTCCCCTTGGCTCCTGATATTCCAAACAGTCCTCACAATTGGCCCAATGGCCAATAACAGCTGGGGCTCCTCCCCTTAACATTAGCAAGGGGGAGGAATAATTAATAGTTTAAAAGGTAACCACACAAGGCAGAGCTTGCTCTCTCTGCCTAGAGAAGCCCACACCAAATCTCGGTACGTATTTCCATCCTTCTCTCCCATTTCTCAGCAATCTCTGTTCTTTTTCCCCATTTGCCAATAAATTCTTTTTACCAGCCTAACTAAACTGGTGTGTTCTTAAATTCTTTTATGCAACATAGCCAAGAACCTAGAGGAATCCAACACTTCCCTGACTTCAATGCCTTGATATTGGACTTCTAGCCTCAAAACTATGAGACAATAAATTCCTGTTGCTAAGCCAACTCATTGTATGGTATTTGTTTTAGCAGGTAGGAAACTAAGACAGGATCTGTAACAAAAACCATTAAAGAAGTTTGCTTTATAACACCCAAGATTTAATTCATTAAGAAGCCACAATAATTTAAATTATATATAGAGATAGAGCACTTTCTCTCTCTCTCTCTCTCTCTGTATGTATATATGTGTGTATATATTTATGTGGCATACATCTTTTTAAGGGGACAAAGAAAAATCTACAATCATTGTAAAAAGGTTAACATATCTCTCTTGGTAACTGATAAAATATGAATTTTATCTATAAAGATACTAGAGTACATATCAAAGCTAATGTGAAATGTTGAATGTTTTCCTTTTGAGGTAAAAATCAATAGTGATTACCATGTTCTACTCAGTATTTTACCAGAGGTCCTATAGATTATAACACAACAGTAAAAGTAAATAAAAGGAATAATGATTAGTAAAGAAGAATCAAATTGTCAATATTTGCATGTAATGTGATTGTGTATATAGGAGTCCAAAGAATCTATAGAGAAATTATTTGAATTAAATAGTGTTTAGCAATGTTGCTACATACAAAGATTATGTTAGAAATCTATTGCGTTTCTAAATATACAATAAGAACTTTGAAAGATAAATGAGAGATATTATTTATAAAAGCATAAAAATATAAATAAATCTAAAATATGATATGCTAGACCTCTGCAGGGAAGATTATTAAATTTTACTTAAAGACATTAGGAAGATCTACATGAATAAAGACATATAACAGATCTACATATATGAGAATTCAGCATCTCATAAAAGCTGTACTTGATATCAGTAGATGAAAGGATGAATTACATTATGATTGCTTAAGACCCATGGCTAATAGTCATAGTAATGCTAATTGCATTTATATAGAATTTTGTGTATTCTAGGAACTTTATAATGCCTTGCATATAGTAACTCAATATAGTCCTCACATTAGGGAAGTGGATGTGGCTCAACCAGTTGGGTGCCCACCTACCACATGGGAACTCCTAGTTCGGGTCCCAGTGTCTTCTAAAAGAAGACAAGCAGAAGCTGCCCCTGCCACAATGAACTAGATGCTGCCCCCACCGCAACGAGCAGTTTCCACAAGCCAGCAGATGCTGTAGCCCACAGGGGCGGATGTGGCTCAGGCCATTGGGCACTTGCCTCTCACGTGGGAGAAGGTGAGCAAAACAATGAGCAGACAGACTAGAGAACCATCTGGGGGAGGGGGATATAAATAAAGAAAAATAAAGTAAATAAATAAATCTAAAAAAAATCCTCAAGTCAACCTATTGCGTAGGTAACATTATATTACAATTTAATTGATTAGGCAACCAAGATGCAGAGAGGTTAAGTAACTTGTCCAAGGTTACACAACTAATATTTTGAAGAACTGAACCCAGATAATAAGCTTAAATAATTCATATTCTGGTCCCCTGTATACTATGTTCCTGGTGTAAGTAAAAAAATAAAAAATAAAAAAATATGACCCACTTTGTGAAAAATTGTGAAAAGTACAAGAACAAGCAATTTACAGGTGAAAAAATGGAAAACAACACTAATATAAGTAATAAAAACCCAAAGTAAAGTTTGGGTTTTCTAGTTTTTTTTTTTCTATTATGTATTATATTGGCAAAAAATGAAACAATTGATAATGTTCATTTTGGTCCAGGATGCTAAGGTGTTGGCTCTTTCTTATATTGCTGGGGATTAAGGGGGCAAATTTTTGAAGTCAGTTTGGCTTTAGCTGTCTAAAATTAAAAGTGTCGTACTCTTCCATTCAGCAATTTAATGTCTAGTATTTAATTTTACAAAAATATTATATTTGTAAAATTATGCAAATTTGTATTCTACATGAATGTTTCTTCATCGCAGCAATGTTTAAAATGGGAAAAATACCCATGAATAGTGAGATGGGCAAACAGTGTATTGGTACAGTATTTGCCTCTAGAGTGAATTCCATTATTTGCCTATTGTTTTTTATCATGTGAGCATGGACAATCTATTTAGGTTCTCTGTGCCTCTACTCATTTAGCTGTAAAATGGAAGTAATAATAGTAATATTATTGTATATTATAACAAAAACACCTGACTTGGGGCTCATTGTGATGAAAAAAAGATATAATTTACATAAAGTGCTCATGGCCAGTTACTATTAACCTGCTATTATAATTCTTATGGGTGTTAAATAGGTATTTAAAAAATCAGGTTCATATAAGGAAACAAAGAAAAAAATAGATAAATTGAATTTTGTCAAAATTAAAAACTTTTGTGCTTAAAAGTACACCATAAGCATTTCTGTTGTTATATACAAAATGCTGAAAGCTGTTTTCAAAATGTGACTTTACTCCCTGTAAATTTCTTGAGTAGGAAATTACTATTTAGCCTTGTTTTGGTAAAAGAACAAATAGAATGTGTAATTATTACGGATGGTCATTCTAAGGGTACAATTGTGAATCCATATGTTCTCTTTTTGGGATAAGATTGAATTTTTTTTCTCATTGCTTTAAAGTTTTCTCCCTGTAATTTCATATTGTGAAACAGTGCTCAAAATACACTATAACTCTTATGTTGCAGAAATTTCTGTGAAACATGAGAAATCTTCCTCTTGTATATGAGGTTGAAAAATCCAAATGTTCTACAAATTTTTACCAGAAACAATATTGTCTCTTCTCATTGTGTCTCCAAAATATGGCTTTTAATCTCCCTAATTATAAATGTCTTAGTTTTGGCAAGTTCCTACTTTAAACCCTTAGCAGATGATTATTGCCATCAATGATTTTACAGACTTTGTTATTATTTCCTTGTATTTTACACTAGGTGGATACATTTTTATTTACCTTCTAATTTTGATATTATCTAGAGACAAATATAAATTTCAGTTGGATTTTAAAAAAAACATACCATCAAAAAAGTAAAAGGACAACCCACAGAATGGGAGAAAATATTTGCACATCATATATTGGATAAGGGTTGGATATCCAGAATATATAAAGAACTCTTACAACTCAGTAATAAAAAGACCAATAACAATTAAAAATGGGTAAAGGATCTGAATAGCCATTTGTCCAAGGAATTTTTATATACAAATGAACAATAAGCACATGAAAAGACGGTCGACATTGTTAGCCATTGGAGAAATGCAAATAAAAATCACGAGATTCCACTTCATACACACGAGTATGGCTATAATTAAATAAAGGAAAATAAAAAGTGTTGGCAAGGATGTGGAAATGTAAAATGGTGTGTCTGGTGTGGAAAACACTTGGCAGTTTCTCAAAAATTTAAACATAGAATTAACCACAAAACCCAGAAATTCTATTCATTAGAGAAATGCAGCCACATGTCCATGCAAAATCTTGTGCATGAATGTTCATAATGACATTATTCATAATAACCAAAATGTAGAGACAATGCAGACAGCCATCAACTGATAAATGGATAAACAAAATGTGGTATGTCTATAAAATGGAATATTATTCAGCCATAAAAATTAATGAAGTTCAGATACATGCTGCAACGTGGATGAACTTTGAAAACATTATGCTAAGGAAAGGTGCCAGACAAGAAAGGCCATGGATTGTATGATTACATTTGTATGAAATGTTTAGAATAGGCAATTCCATAGAGACAGACCATAGAACAGTGATTGTTAGGGTATAGAGGGAAAGGGGAAGGAGTGACTGTTAATACACATGGGGTTTCTTTTTTGGATCATGAAAGTGTTCTGGTGTTAGATACTAGTGATGGCTGCTGAGTTTTGTGCACATACTAACTATCATTATTAAAAAGGTGAATATTATGGTATTTGAATTATATCTCAATAAAAAAGAATCAGGTTCGGTAACAAACACAGACTTAAAAGATGTTCATAACATACTGTTGCAGAAAAAAGGATTTGCAAAATAATTGAGAGACAGATATTTGTTATCTATATCTATCTATCTATATCTATTTATCTGTATGTATTTATTTGTAATAAGTATAGCCATAAACGGTAGGTAAGCCAATGATAGTGGAATTGAGGAAGAGAGAAAATTTTTAAGATCTGCTTTATATATTTAGTACTTTTTTCTTAGAATTCTAAGGATCACATATTATTTACATAGTTTTAAATTTATAACCATATATATATATTTCAAAATACAATGCTAATTATACCAATCAGAATCCTGCTATTGGAACAGAGGGTAAGTGATACTTTTCTCACTGCAACTAAAGGATGAAAATGTGTTTGATAGCACTGGGAGGTATAATATGTTGAATTATGTATCCCAGGAAAACAAATGTTCTTAAACTTAATTCCATTCCTGTGTGTGTGAACCCAATGTCCATAGGACTTTTGTAGATGTTATTTTTAGTTAACATGTGGCCAGAAGTCAACAGAACCCAGAAGAGTCAGGAGAGGACAGCACCGTGTGACGGGAAACCACAGTACCCAAGGATTGCCAACCATTCAGAATGCTACTGACCCTGGGAAGAAGCAAGCCTGCTAATCTCTGAAACTATATGCCAAGACATTTGTTGTTTAAGCCAAAACCACCAGTTTGTGATATTTTGTGATTGCGGCTTAGCAAAACTAAGACAGGAGGCATTTCAGAATGAAAGACTGACTCTATGGTAAAAAGCATATCACATTTTTGGGACCTCTAAGTAGAATGAGGTAGCTGGAAGGGCAGAGTTGAGGAGAGAGGAGTTGAATTTGAGGGTTAGTTTGAGGACAGGCCATGGAGGATCTTTCAGTGTCTGTCTTTGTTGGTTGCAAATCATGAACCTTTGAAGTTTTGAGGAAGAAAGTGATGCAATCTCTGAGCATTGTCAAATTAGTAGTAGAGAGACTCATAGGAACAGAGGTTTTAGGAGCTGCTTTAAGACCCAGGAAGAGTTATAACACTTGACACGTTAAACTTCTACTATACTTAATGTTGTTCAAAATAGTTTCACCTTTACCTCAAGACATAGGCCACTACAGCAGGAAGGAGCCATTCAAAATCCTTAAGGGCTGGAGGCCAAAGTAAGAAAGTAATTTACTTTTAGTAATTTTCTAGGTCACAGAGTTAGTTCATGACAGTAAATATTTCCTCCCTCCCCTGCAAATTTTACCTTTGGCTGCACCCAGATAGCATGAGTAGTGAGGCTGAGGGTAGTTTTGTGACATCATCTGCAGTCTTGGCCATCCAGTTTTCACTATGGACCTGAAAACTCAGCGTCTTTCTCTCTGGGATGGAAGGTCAGTAGGGATATGAGGCAAGTCAGAGGATATAGTTCCCTACCTATCCCATAGTTATTGGGGCAATGCTAGTGTGTTAGTCTCAGCAGGGGGAAGCAGGGAGTGTGGGATCCTACAAAACCATGAAGTGAGAATTTAAATGAACTCTAGTAAAAGAGTCAGGACACCGTATTCTTTGTCATGTATCTGCAGGATGAAAATGGCAATTCATGTAACCCTTACTATGTTTAACGTCTATAAAGCCAATGCTAAAAATCCTTATTTAGCTTATCTCAAACATCTAAAAGGAATATGTAAAACAAATGTGGATATACAAAAATATTTTCCTAATATAACAAACATATAGTATGTATGTATGTGTATATATATATATAAGTGATTTTGGAGTGTTCACTAATTTTTCCCTGGGAGAAATCTTTACTCCCTCTTCTACTCTAGTTATTTTTCTTTTGTTCTTATTAGCAAGGCTCCCTTGGCCACTTTGGGGAAACATTCATGAATAATATTACTATCATTGAACTAATGTGTGTCAGAAAATTACTTAAAACTTTACACATGTTTTATTATTTAACCCTTAGAATCAGGAATTAAAAGGATATTTCAGAGAGGCTGTAGAGCCACTTGTAGAGAGGTTAAAATACTTATTTGGGGGTAATAAATGGTCTACGTGGGAACCAGGTTAGGAGCCCTGCATTCCCCATCACACTGTTACTGGGAGCAATAGGAAATTTTTTACCTAGCCAGCCCTCAGATCAGGACCTCTCCCTGGGGGGACTTCAAATACCTGCCCCAAATATGGTATGAGAGAAATTTCAAGGGCATTTGTTATTTTCCTTTGGGAGTAGAACCCTGTTACCAGATTGTTAATGTTAACTCTTTCTCCAAGCTGTGTTGTGGGACATTTCATGAACCACTTCACTTCTCCTTTTCTGTGAAATGGAGATTAAATAATCTCTAAGGATTTCTGAGGTTATAAAATATTCTGGAATAGCATACCTGACTAGAGAATGTGTGCTTGGGAAGAAAGATATTTTTTTAAAACAATTTATTGAAGTATATCATTCATACATGAACACACATAAACTGTAAGTGTTCAGTAAACATCATGAACTTACAAAACAACATGCATAACATCATACAGGGCTCCCACACATCACCCCACCACAAACACCCTGCATTGTTGTGCAACATTTGTTAACAAACCATGAAAAAGCATCATCAAAGTATTACTACTAACTATAGTCTGTTATCTTTTTCCCCTATTCCTTTTTTTTTTAAGGGTTTATTTATTTATTTGCTTTTATCCATTTTTACACGCCCCCACCCCCCGTTTTTGCTGTTTCTGTGTCCATTCACTGGGCGAATCTGTGTCTGTTTCCTGCCCTCTCATCTCATCCTTCTCCTGTCCTCATACTCACTGGGATTCGATCCTTGGAATCTCTGACGTGGGAGGGAGGCGTTCTATCGCCTGTGCCACCTTAGTTCCTGGTTTTTTGGTGTGTCTCGTCTTGGCTCTCCCTTGTGTCACTCTCCTGTTACGTCATCATCTTGCTGCGTGGCTTGCGGGGCCTGGTGGCTCACCTGTGCGTGGGGCCTGGGGGTTCACCCACTTGCGGGGCCTGGTGCTGCACCTGCGGATGGGGCCTGGTTGCTCACTCACTCGCGGGGACTGGCCGCGTACCCACGCACGGGGCCTGGTGGCCCACGCACCTTCTATATTTTTATGTTTTAAATTTTTACCAGGAGGTCCTTGGGATCGAACCCAGGTCCCTCCATATGGGAGATGGATGCCCAACCACCTGAGCCACATCTGTCCCCCTGTTATATCTCTTAAGGTTGGCCAAAGTTACCCAAAGTTACAGTCTTTTCCCATACAGGATGGTCATATAATAAATCAGGCTTAGTTTATCCCCAGCATTCCAAAAAACCAGATCTAGGGAGAAAAACTAGGTCTGGGGACATGCATGGTTTCTAACATAGTGAATGTTTAGCCTACTCTGATTATCACAAAATCAGGACAGTGAGAATATTTGCAGCTGAAAAAATTTTAAACCTAGTATAGCTTTCTTTTAATTTGGAAATATCCGATCTATTTATTTATTTGGGCATAAGTTTTGAAGTAGTATTTAATTGGTACCTTTTCAATATTAAAAGATATCCTCAACTTCACTTATTTTGAAAATAGGCTTTTGTCATTTATTTAAAATATTACTTTTGGATTTTCCATTCTGTGCTTTCATACTTGGGTCTTGTTTTACACAAATGTCATATTATTTTAGTAATCATCATTTTATGGTGCATTTTACTTTCTGGCAAGGAGTATCTTAGAATATTAGAAGTTCCTCAGAATATTCTTGGATATTCCCTTTGAAATTCATAGATATTTATGACATTATCAAAAATGGGATTTTGATTGATATTGAGTTTAATTTTAGGGATTAATTGACATTTCTAAAAAATTGAGACATCCTCTCTTTATCCACAGTGTGTCTCTATATTTATTCAGGTGTATCTTGTATCCCTCAGAAAATTTCTTCTGGTCTTCATTTTAATAGGTCTTGACTAGTAATTGTTAATATATTACAAGATCTTTTGATAGACATATAATTTAAATTTCCCACTTTTCAATCATTTTCCATTTATCTTCTCATTCAGGTGTGCAGCACTTCCAAAGGAATTCATATAACACAGACCTACCTCTGTCTGCTTGGTATCCTCATTTTTTAAGGCTGTCTAAGGATTTAATCTTAAATTTTCAGAGTCTGAAGTGTGAACCTAGGGCATCTAGCACATCATTCTACTTCCCTGGATTACTATGCTATAGAGTTCACCTTTTCTGCAAATTCATTCTGAAAAGTTGCAACAGAAATTATCACCAATGACGTCTCTTTTGGTCTCTGTTGTCAACCACATATATAACAGCTCTGTGGTTATGTATCCCACCCCCTAGTAGTAATTACTACATTATGCTTTGATACAAATCCTTTACATCTTGCTAATAAAGACTTATCAGGGGAAATGAGCAACTTTCTTTATTAAAACATAAGGACTGAAGATGAAAAAACTGTAATCAGATTCCAAACAAGTTTTTATGAGGGAAAGTTCAAAGTAATGTGGAATAGTTGGGAAAATTATCAGCAATTACAGAGATAAGAAGTCATCTCATTAAGCATAGAATGAAGTTGAATCAACATAGGAAAGTTGGGTAAGTGCAGATAGGACCATGGCTAATTTTCTAGAAGATGAGGATTGCTAGAACCTTATTTTTCCATTAGCTGTGAATTTCTTCCCATTAGATGTACACTTGACTGTATTTTTGGTCATTGGACTCAGAGGCCCATTGAAACAGGTATATTTTTGCCACAGGCATATTTTAATCACAAGGAATTGTAGAAAAAGAATGGCTCTACACATTTGAAAATGTGCATGGCTGTCTTTATGATGAATTGCCTTTTAAAATGAAAGATGCCTACTGTTCTGGAGAGGTGTCCAGAACTAAACTAGTCTAAGTGGAACTAAATCTTTTATTTTACAATGCTTGGTTTTCTGAAAATGTGCCAAACTATTAATATCTCATTAAATCATTAGGAAAGGTACTAATTTTGAAAAATAATGAGATAAATCCATTCTCTAATTATATCTACTCAAAGTACCAACACTTGATCTTTGTGAATGTTAAGATTTCTATATTTTGAGAGTGTGATATCTGATAAATTGTAGAGTAGGCAGTTCTGAATACCTATCCTTCCATGCAAACATGAAAAAATAAGCAAAATCTGTCTGAACCAACTTTTTCAGAATTCTGGAAAACAGGAAAAGGTTTATAGCAATCAACCAAATGTTGAATAAATAAAAATGCAAAACTGTAGGAAAGCTTTGAGGTGTTTTTACTTCTTGTTCCAACCTCTCTCAGACTTGGATTGAAGATGGCAGCCCACATTCTCAGTGTGGGATCCTGGTCCTTGGTTCTGGAAGGAGAATAGCAAACCTTATTCTCAAATTTTTGTGTTTGTCTGATCTAACCTGTCTGTGGGATACCAGAAAGAATCATGCACGGTACTCATCACTGTTTCACCAAACTCAGAACCCATTCAGGGCAGAATGCCACCATTCAGGGTGGGCATTGCTTGAAAACATTGGAAGTCCACAAAACAAAACAAATACACACTAAAGCTGCCTGAGGCAAAAAGATTATGGTTGAGACATACAATAAATGCCTAAAATCTGGAAGGAAAAGCTGGGGAGGGAATTTCTTTGGGCAATTAGGGCATTTAAAAGTTCCTGTATATAATGGGGCTTAAAAAAAGCCATGAACACACTCAGGATAGGATGCATGCTCATAAATGACCCAAGAAAACCCTAAGCTTTCATCACTGGCTGAATTCTAGATTCAGTTCAAGTAGAAAATGAAGGCTGAGGCAGAGTTGTAAACATCCTGGCTAAATATTAAAGGAGTGCCCAAGCACAGAGCCAATCAACAAAGATTGCAAGAGGGCTTTTAAATTATGTTCTGACATTCAAGGAAATCTCTGTCAAAACAATGGCTGAACACAAGAAAAAGAAACAGACACTTCCATGACCACTTATGACAAGGAACACAGTCTTTGCAAAAATAGTTTTAAAAAGTTACTAACCAAATGGACAACTACAATCTTCAATAATTGGGAACAGTAAACTCTGGGGAAGGGTGAGAATCTGATTCTCAGAGTTACCACATCATAATATTTGAATGTCCAGTTTCAACAACATCAATAAAAACCAAAAAAGCACACAAAGAAACAGTAAAGTATGGTGCATTTAAAGGGAATAAAAATGGATTGGAACACTTTTGGGGGAAGCCCAGCCATTGGACTAACTAAACAAAACTTTAAACCAACTTTCTTAAATATGCTCAGAGATCTAAAGGAAACCATGGACAAAGAACTTAAGGAAACCAGGAAGCAGTGTATGAACAGAATAAGAATATCAATAAAGAGCTAGAAATTATTAGAAGGAAACAAATAGAAATTCATGAGCAGAAAAGTATAATAACCAAATTAAAAAAACTCACTAGAGGAGTTCGACAGTAGATTTGAGCAGGTAGAAAAAAGAACCAGCAAATTTAAAAATAGGACAATTAAAATTACCCAGTCTGGGATACATGACATTATACATTTGTCAAAGCATTTAAAACTGTACAGTACAAAGTGTAAACCATAATGTAAGCTATATACTGGTTAGTAGCAATGCTTCAATATTGCTTCATCAATTGTAACAAATGTACAGCACCAATGTAAGATGTTAGTAGGAAAAACTATGTGTATGTATGGGGCGGGGGGTTATATGGGAACTATACTTTTGGTGTAATTTTTCTATAAATCTAAAACTTATTTAAAAGTAAAATTTATTATTATTAAAAAAAATTTATCCAGTCTGAAGAGCAAAAAGAAAAAAGAATTAAGGAAAGAAAACAGAGTCTAAGGGATCTGTGGGACACCCTCCAGCAGACCAACATATGAATTATGGGAGTCCCAGAAGAAGAAAACAAGAAAAGGGCAGAAAATATATTTGAGGAAATAATGGCTAAAAACACCCAAAATTTGACAAAAGACATGAATATACATATACAGAAACTCAATGAATTCAAAGTAGAGTAAAAGAAAAAAAGATGCCCACCAAGATGCATTAAAATCAAACTATCAAATATTGAAGATACGGAATCATGAAAGCAGTAAGAAAGAAGCAAATGGTTATGTCTAGGAATCCTCAATGACAGTAACAGACAATTTCTTGTTAGAAACTATGCAGGCAGGAGGCAGTGGGATGGCATATTTAAAATGCTGAAGGAAATGAAAAAACAAACAAACCTGTCAACCAGGCTATACCTGGTAAACTATCCTTCAAAAATGAAGAATTTAAGACACCAACAGGTAAACTAAAGCTGAGGAATTTTGTTACTAGTAGATCTTCTCTACAAGAAATGCTAAAGGGAATACTTAATGTTTAAATGAAAGGACACAAGACAGTATCTTGAAGCTGTACCAAGAAATAAAGACCTCCCAGTAAAGGTAATCATAGAGGTACATATAAAAGCCAGTAATGTTGTATTTTTTATTGCAGCTCCATATTTTCTTTACTACATGATTTAAAAGACAAATGAATAAAATAATTATAAATCTATGTTATTGGGCACACAATGGATAATGATGTAATTTGTGACAACAACGTAAAGGACAAGTAGCTGATTACGAGCAGAGTTTTTGTATGCTATTGAAGCTACATTGGTATTAAATCAAACTAGATTGTTATAAATTTAGGAAGCTAATTATAACCCCTATTATGACCACTTAGAAAATATCTAAAAATATATATGCAAAAGAAAATGAGATGGAAATCAAAACAATACACTAAAATTAATTAAACACAAAAGAAAGCAGTGATGGAAGAAATGAGAAACAAAAAATTACCAGATGATGAAATAGATAGAAAAATGGCAGGAGTAAGTAATTACTCCTTATTAGTAATTACTTTAAATATAAATGACTAAACTCTCCAATGAAAAGGCAGAGATTGATAGAATGGTTAAGAAACATGAACTAACTATACACTGTCTAATTTTGATCCAAAGACACAAATAGGTTAAAAGTAAAAGGATGGAAAACATATTCCATATGAACAGTAACCACAAGAGTGCTGGATGGCTATACTTATATCTCACAAGATAGATTTTAGGTCAAAAAACCATTATGAGACAAAGAAGGACATTAAATATTGATAAATGAATCAATTCATCAAGGAAACGTAGCAATTATAAACATATATGCACTAAGCAATGAAGCCCTAAATATAAGAAGTAAACATTGACAGATTTGAAGAAAGAAATAGACAGTTTTACAATAATATTTGGAAAATTCAACACTTATTTTCAATAATGGATAGTATATCTAGACAGAAGGTCAATAGGGAAATAGAGAATGTGAACATTACATACCAACTAGACCTAATAAAAATATATGGAACATTCCACCCCAAAACAACAAAATATAAATTGTTCTTAAGACAATATGGGAAATTCTCATACATAGTGAGTATATAAAATGGTTAGCTGCCATGGAAACCATTTGGCATGTCTTCAAAGTTTAAACATAGAATTATCATATGACTCTGTGATTTTACTCCTAGGTATATACCCCAAAGAATTGAAAACAGGTACTCAAACAAGTACATCTACACACATGTGCATAGCAGCATTATTCACAACAGAAAAAGGTAAACAGCCTAAATGCCCATCAATGGATGAATAGATAAATTATGGTATGTGCATATGATGGAATACTATTCAGCCATAAAAAAAGAATGAAATTCTGATACCTGCCACAATATTGAATGGATCTTGAAAATATTATGGTAACTGAAAGATGCTAGATGCAAAAGATAACATATTATATGAATATATTTTTATTAACTATCCATAGAGATAAGTTTCAGATTGAGAGGAACCAAAATAGGGAGAAACTACTTAATGGGAGTTTTACTTTGGAGTGATGAAATGTTTTCGAATTAGATAGAGGTGGTGATTGCACAACATTTTTAATGTACTAAATGCCACTGAATTGTTCACTTTAAAATGTGAATTTCATCTCAATAAATTTTTAAAAAGATAGCTATATATTAATGAATATATAATTTTTGCATTTTTTATAATCTCTCACCGATATGTATGGATGATATAGCCTTGTGGCCAGGAGAATCTTTATTGACTAATCACAAACTTACTCATTCTCCTCAGTGTAACTGTCTCTGTGCTGGTTATTAGCCAATTGTCTCCCAGTTCTAACTCATTCTTCTATATTTTGCTCATGGTTGCTTGTGTTGGGATTCTGCAAATTACATTTTTGTAAACTCTCTTGCCTGTTGGCTTCCAGTTAGGTACTACCAGTGGAAAGCACTTGTAGGAGATTGGAAGGAAGGATGGGAAAGAAGGGGCTTCCCTCTTCTGCTTCTAGCTCCCGTCAACATCTCCTAGCAGCAGCAGCCATGCCATGCTTCCAGTTGGCAGCCTCCCTTAGCACTCTGAGTATCAGCTTCACTGTGTACCCTCAGAAGTAGCAGCACCAGCCATGCCATACTTCTAGCTGGCAGCTTCCTTTAGCACTCTATCAGCCTCACTGTGCCCCCTCAGAAGTAGCAGCAGCATCCATGCCATGCCTCTGAGCAACCATGGTACATACCACATGTGCCATGCTCCCACATCCACTTGGCATAACCCGTAGATCAGTTAATTAACTGCCAGGATATGTCCCCTCCTCAGAGGTTCTAGCTGCAGATCTCCAGGGATTCTCCTCTGAATTCTTAGTTCCTATTAACACTACATTTTTTTCTATTACAGGTGTAGAAGCTACTCCATTCAATTATTCATGTGAGTTTCACAGCATCCCTCTTTGCCCTTTTAAACTTCCACACCCATGTAACAAATTCCTTATAGTAAACCCCTTATGTTTGCAATAACTAGCATTTCTTCTGTTTTCCTGGCTTAACTTAACACTGGCTATTATAGTTTCTCACATGCCAGAGGTAATACTAAATAGTGAGCATGGGTAAGCCCTAGACTTCTTCCATAATATGGAGAGGGACAGACTGCTCAGCATAAGAAAAGGTGAGTGATGAGGGAGGTGCTTTCGTACGGATTCAGGATCAAGAAAGAAGAGTTAGGGAAATCTAAAAGCTGTAATGTAGGGGTTGGTGGAAGGAGTACAAAGCTGGCAGTCTACAAGAAAGATTTGGAAATAAATAGCTAAAGGTGGTATTTATAGTGAAATGTGATGTATTTAGTGATATAATATATCACTTTTATATCTCTTTGGACTCTTTAATAAATGCTTTTGTGAAAACAACTTTTTATTGTGGGTATTAGTTTAGGGAACAGGAAACAGCTAATAGGTGGATTAACTTCTGTGAGCTTAAAGTTGGATTGTCAGTACAAAGTATGAGAAATAAAGGCCCTAAAAGTTGATGGAAGCTAGCTCCTTACTTGTGATTGGTCTGCTCTATGCCAAAAGGTGTCATAAGAAATTAATCTAATTTACAAGTCAGCCTGATAGATTACAAGTTTGATGTTAGTGCTATTATATTGTATTATGGCCAGGTCACAGAAATTCCCTAATCCTGCCTTGACTTAGACTTTTCTCTTTCCTATATGTATTCAAAACAGATTTATACATTGTACAATTATGAAATGATTGAAATAAAAATTACAATTTATTATAATTGGATAAGTGTGTGTCTCAAACTCAAGTGCAGAGTTTTCTGTAAACTCAGTTGGAACAAGTTTAAAGACTTAAGGAACTTTGCTCTCTCACTAAAGCCAACCCCAAATCTAAAAATCTTACAACAACATTCTAGCAAGTTGCATACAACTGGAGATGAAGATAACCAAGGGCCTGTGTGAAAGAGGAATAGGGAGAACAAGATGTTCCATCCTAACCCATGGGTGCAGGCCCAAGGTCAACTTAATGTTTCAGTCACACAAAAAAGCAAAGAGGAAAGATAAAATATCAGAAGAGTCATTTGGACCTTTTAATACACAGTGATCCTGCCCACTTGTCTATATTCTGGCATCTGACCCCAAAATAGTAACATTTATGACTTTTGGTAAGGAACAAGGAGAAAAGAGCTTTCCTTATTCTGCTTCCTCCAACACACACATTATATTAGGATAGGGGTTAAGCTACATGGTATGATTTATCTTATGCTTAAGATAATATCTTTTTTTCACAGATGCCACATTGTTTAATCTTCTATTATTAAAATGAATATGCACTCTATTCTCTATTAATTTAGAAAGTCATAGATTTTGCAAGGGGTCGTGTGAGAGCATTGCAGGATCATCAATTAAAGAAGCAGGTGATGTGGCTCAGTATCAATTCTACTCACTAATAGTCAAGGCATTTTAATTCTCTGCGTGCAGTTTTCTCATCTATAAATGATGGATCATAATATATACTTCCCAGGCTGCTCCCCAGTTAAAGAAAGTAACATTTGTAAACAGTAGCACACATTGTAGGGATAAACAAATAACAAGATTAACACCCCACAATGAAACAGAGCCTGTGAATGAAACATCCCATCTTCTTCTTTCTTCCCTTAACCCCGGGAAAGCCTTTTAAAATAAGAAGATTGATGGAAGAAAGGGAAACAATTTACAAACAAATGATTCAGTCAGGAGACTTTTATTAACAGATGAATCTTGAAAAGCAATCTAAAATGAAGAGGCAGCTTTCCCCATGGAGCTCCCTGTTTGTTCTCACTTTTGTGGGACGGAGAGAGAACCAAAATGTGTAACTCAAGTTCTGGCCTAAAACACATGTGCAGACTCCTGAATTGCACAGAGTAGAGTGACTGCTCTTCATGCAGAGTTTTCCATTAGGTGCATGTTTAATGAAATGGATTTAAACTAGTTTACCTTCCTCGGTCACTCTGTATGATATTAGGTCTTCTCTTTAAAGTATGTCCCTGTGAATGCTGTGCAATATTTTGGAGGGTTGGTTTCTAGACTGGCTGAGTTTGGGTGATGGTATTTGCCAGAACCTAGAATTCTGAACACTGAAATTATTTTCTATATAAACATCCATTGTTTTTCCCTTAATTTAAAAAACACCAATGAGCAATAATTCATGTGCTCAGGGGAAGAAGCTTTGGTTTCCTGCGTTTTATATTTGAGGAGGAAGGAGAAATGATCTATCTTCCTGAATGCTCTGCCCAGTAGCCTGATCATTTTTGTTCTGGGAATTTTGTCCTTTAGATCACATGCTTTACTGTTTGGAAAGAGCAGGATCCAGATTAATGTTGTAGCAGGGATATTGTTCTTCCCATAATTCTGTGAAGAGCTGACTTAAACTCTTTATTTCTCAAGCTGTAAATCATTGGATTGAACAATGGAGTTAAGATAGTGTAGGACACTGATATCAGAGCATCCTGGCTTGAAGAGTAGTTGGATTCAGGTCTTAAGTAGATAAAAGAGGCACAGCCATAGTGGACTGTGACAATAATGAGGTGAGAAGCACAGGTGGAGAAGGCTTTGTACCTCCCCAATGTAGAAGGAAATCGGAGTATGGCAAAGATGATGTGAACGTACGACACCAAAATCAGCAACAGGGGGATAACCAGAACCAATGTACAGAGCATGAAGATGACAATCTGATTTAAGTGATTATGGTGTGAGGCCACCTTGAGGACAGGGGAAATGTCACAGAAGAAGTGATGCAGCTGGTTGGAGGAGTGGAAGGGCAGGTGAAATACCAGGGATGTGATGACTTGAGCAACAGAAAAGCCACAGGCACAGGCAGCGGCCACTAGCCCCACGCACACTCCGTGTCCCATGAGTACTGTGTAGCGCAGTGGGTTACAGATGGCTACGTAGCGATCATAGCCCATGGCTGCCAGCAGGAAGGAGTGAGAGCAGCCAAGGAAGAGGAAGGTAAACATCTGGATGGCACAGCCCAGGAAGGAGATGGTCTTTTTCTGGGAGAGCAGGTCAACCAGCATTTTGGGTACAATAACGAAGGTGTAGCAGGTCTCAGAGCAGGAGAGAACTGAGAGGAAGAAGTACATGGGGGTGTGAAGGGCTCTGTCCAGCACGATGGTGGAAATGATGATGGCATTGGTGCCCAGAGTGAACAGGTAGAGGAGAAGGAACACAACGAAGAGCAGCTGCTGCAGACCGGCCAGAGATGAGAAGCCGAGGAAGACAAACTCCCTTACCAGGGTCTCATTGGTCCACTCCATAGAGAGTACATCATCATATGAGAGAGATGTGGAGACAATGCCAAGAGAAATCCCTTAAAATGAGTAGAGACACAGGTAATTGATTATCACAGAGCATATGTTCTCAAATTTTGAATTCAAAATTCATTTTCCCTCTTCCTTCCTCTTTCTCCAAGACATGATGAAATATCTAAAATCAGGCAAAGTGTACATCAAACTTTTGAGTTTCCACAGTACTTCTAATACCATAGCTAAAAAGAAGTTCTTGACATTTCTCAGATTCAACCATCCCTTTACCTCCATTCCCTTGACCATGCTGTCAGTCAGATTCTTAGCCTCTCAGTCCTAGTTATTTTGCAACACTTCTCCATTTCACTTTCTTGCCTTCACTCTCCCAGAGGATTATTTCCTGTAGTTGACAAGTAAATCATCTGAATATACCACATTTATATATATAATTCACCTAATCTTCAGTAGCTTTTCATTATCATTCTCGTTGTAGCTAAACTTCTACTTCAATTTTAATCTCTCCACAACCTAGACACATACTTTGTCCAACTCTGTTTGCCTTATTTCTTGGCAGAAACCATAAGCTCCAACTTCTTACACTCTCATTATATTGACTCTGTGTTTTCACTCTGCTCCCAAAGGCTGGACAAAGTTCTCCATTTTCCTTTCTATTTATCTATTCCAAGATGGAATCAACCTATCCATCCTCTCCTTCAGAGAGAACTATAGCCTTTCTTCAGGAATCTTGTCCCTTTTCATCACTCCCCTTAACTCCTACTGATAGATCATAGCTATCTTTTCCATCATCACTTTCACATCCCTTCAATCTTTCTTTCTTCTGATAACAGACTAATCTTCTGAAATATAAATTGGATCATATTGCTCAAAAATTGTATTCATTGCTACAGCATCAAGTTCAAAATCTTTAGTTTGATTTTCAAGGCCTTTTATTTTGGGACCCAAACTCTGATTCTAGGCTTTTCTATAAACTTCTATGAGATGCAAATATGTTGTGTCTTTCCCTGCCTCTGTTCTTTGCTCATGCTAGTTTGTTTCCCTCTTTTACTCACAAATACTTTACTGTTCTTCTGAAACCTCATTCAAATACAGCTTTTTGGGGAGCTTCCTTGATACTTTCTGATGAAAGGAGTTGTTTCTTTAGCTGAACTCATGTAAGGCATTTCTTGGCAATTTTATGTAACATTTACTTAATTTTGAGATAGTATATTGGATTGTTCTCATATCTGTCCTCTGCACTAAAGTTGTACCCTTGAGGGTAAGATGTGAATTTTATATCTTCACCTGAATTCTCCTCAGCATTTAAAACCATACTTAGTACCTAATAGCTCCTCAATTAATAATTGTTATATAAATTAAAAAGCTAACTGGATACACTGTTATATATGAGAATTTTCTGTGTTATATAATCCTAGACATGGGGATTGCTTAGTAATAGGAACACTTAAAGATTTCTGTAGCATATGGAACCAAGTTTTACCCATTCAAACCTAAAAGAGAAATTTCAGCTTACAATAGGAAAATGGCAGTGGAGAAAGCATCCAGTCATTGGAATTCTATTCCTGAGATTATTCCCAGTTCCTAACACTTTTGCTGCTCTTTAGAGCATATTGGAAATAAAGTAAGTGGGAGGGTAATTATAAGGATAACCTTGCATTTATCTTAATTAAAAAATATATTATTAAAATTATTGTCTTAACTAATATTAATAACAAAAATTAATGTTAATACCTCTTACCTCACCTGAGAACTATTGAATCAAGAACATGAAGTAGAAGGATTAAGCAGTGTGATTACAAGCCATGTGTCAGGCACTGGGCTATATTTTAAGGATATGCATATAAATAAATTAGACCCAGTCTAAGGCTTCAAGCTACTCCCTGTTCAATGTATTTAGAAGAAGTGATTATTATAAGGTTATTGAAATAATGAGTATGCCCTTGGAATTATGAGTGCACTGAGTAGATACATCTTTTGTACATCCTTTGAAAAGTGATTTTTTTTTTTTTTTGGAATTTATTTCTGGGTTTCTTTCTATCTGTTATAGAAAAATTGAATTAAAGCATACTTAGAAAAATGTCATGATATTGGGTACTATTTAGTTTCTAGTAGTTGAATCCAGATTTATAAATAGTTAAGGCAACTATAATTGTATCTTCTGGCTTCTGAGACATTGCTGTCAGATCTCTGGTATTTTCAACTTTTAAAACCACAATTAAAGCCCCAAACCCTGTGAAAGGGACAAATATCTTTCCCTTCTTTCATTTTATTCCTCCAGTTCTATGCCCAAGGAGACTGGTAGATTTATTGCTAATATGCTGTCTTTCTAATTCCAGAAACCCTGGTTCTCAGCACTACTAGTGAATTTCTCCACATATAATCTGGAATATTAGCCTCATGAACACATGTAAAGTAATATAAAAATAAAACGGGTTTTGAACTTACTCAGGTGTGGACTTGGAGCTTGACTCTGACCTGTTCTGGTAATAAGATTGTAAATTCATGAAGTCCCATTTTCTCATTTGTATGTTAAGAGGAATTCCTTTCTCTTAGGGCTATTGTGAGAATGAGTTATGAAATAGAGTAGTTCAATCAATAGTAAGTCCTTAACCAACACTTCCCTTTCATTACTTTATTGTTGCTCTATGGGGACTGGGGTTTTCATTGGTGATATAATGAGCATTTAACTCATGGAAGTTGTTGAAACTGTCTTTTCTATTCTTGCCCAGGAAGAGAATAATCCCCTAATATTCGCCAAGCCTGACTGAGGGTAGTTTGGTTTTCCACTGAGTCCTGTTTTGCACCGAGAGGGGGGCAAAGGTTACTGACCTTGAAATGCCATCCAAATCTTTTGGTATCTGGTTGCTCTGTAGTCAGAGTATTCCATGCAGGTTATCTATACCTGGTAGAAAGTAAAGGAGGCTTCCTAAATTGTCCTTTTGTAAGGGGAGAGGGTACTAAATTTAGAAGATCAAATTGTAAATTTTCATTATGGAAGCTTTATAATTAAAGATGATGTCTATTATATAAAAATGTTTTATCTATATATTTAGGCTTAAACCTCAACAATTTATTGAGCCTCTGAAGACTAAAATACATCATGTCTAAAGTCCCTAAAAATTCTCATATTTTATGATTTCACAATTCCTATTATGTCCTAAGTTCTACAGATTTACATATGAATAAAATCATTGTTCCTTTCTCAGAACAGAATCAATTAAACAGCCAGCCATATTACAAGATAGACTATCATAAACATTACAAAAAAAGTATAAACAAAATACCCTGAAAATCTTGAGGAAGAAACAAATAATCTCAGGCATGGTTTTGAAGAACAAGTAGTATTTGAATACTACATTTAAGCATTTTAATAAAAATAGGGGTTTTGTCTAGATGGCATTACTTATGCAGACATTTCGATTGAGCTTCTTAATCTTTTTCTTAATGTTTATTGGCCCTCCAGAATGGACACAAGTACCTGTTGTTCTGCTGTACATACATGCTGCGATAGCTCCATTTACAAAGGGAAAACATAAATCTACAGAGGCTTGTGAAATAAGAGACACAGAAAATACAGTCATCGTCTCCCTTTTCCTTTCTTCCATTTCTCTCTCTTTTTCCATTTCCTTACCATAAGCTTCATGTTGAATTCATAAACTCTAAAAACTAAATTAAATTCTTTGGGGAGCATTGTACCAGCTTATCAGTCTGTCAATAGCACTTTTGATGTTTCCAGGATGAAAATATAGACCACAATTTTGTTATCAGTTTATCTTTTAGAAATGTAGTACAAGCTAAGATTTATTTCATGGTCTCTTGTACTATATAGGATATAAACACGTCATTTGATCCTCACAATGACCTTATGAGGTAGGTATTATTTTTATTAAAAAAATTTTTTTTTAACATATTTTTTATTTTAGGTATTATTTTCAGTATCTCCATTATAAAGATGAGAAAACTGAGAATCAAAGAGTTTGGGACTCACATTAAGTTCACACAGCTGGTAGAACCAGCAATAGTTTATAGATCTTCTGATCCCAGAGATGACTACTCTTTATAATGCAGGAGATGGATGAAGAAAGAGGTAGTAACAGAATTGCTAAGGTATAGTGAAGTTTATGGTGGTGGTGGTGGGGCGGAAGTGTAATTTTCGTGTGTGTTTGTGTATGTGTGTGTGGGGGCTGATATTGGTAAGAAAGGGAAGGTGGAATTCTTCCATCCTTCTTCCATATGAAGGTATTTAAGGAAAAGAACTTCTGTTACAATTTTGTTCTGTGCCCGAGTCCCAATTTCACCATGTTTTAGCTGTGGGACTTGGACACTTACAATCTGTATCAATTTTTTCATCTTTATGTCATTCAATATCAGTTAATTTAACTCAAAATTCCTCAAAAATGGATGAGACAGTGCTTTTGCAATGGTAAAGTCTTACACAAATAATAGTTTTGTAATAATTTAAAATTGAAAAGAGGATGGGAGCCTGCAGCAACCTCCACTGGCTTCAGGAAGGATTTAATAGGGTAAAGTTGGCTTCCCTTATAAGGGCAAATACAAACTTACAATAATAATAAAGAGCTTAATTCTCCCTGTTGAACATAAGGAAAGAGATTTCCTACTCCCTCCCATCTCTCTTTGCATTTACTTTAGACAACCCGTAAATATTAGTTCTATTTGTCCATTTAAAATGTATGTAAATTTAAGATGGAGAAGGTTGAATGAGCCTCTTGCAAATTTTACCACACGAAAAGGTCTCCATTTTTTAGTAATATAATCAAGGAAGATATTGCCCCTAACTTCCAGTTTCCTGGGAAGAGATTAATAGAGCTCCCAGTGGGTTCCTAGCCCCTGATTGTAAATCTGCCTCTGAAATATCTTGAGAATGTGTATGTAGCAGGTCTTTGTAGATTGTCTGTAATGCATCACATTCTGGTTTAATGCTTATTGATTAATTAAATTATTTTTCTTTCTCTTCTATCTTTGTGGGAGGTTTCCTGGATTAGGAGAAGATTTAATTTTAAATTATATTTCCCCTACATTCTTTTCAGGACTGGGAAAGATATGCTGCATTAATCCTTGTGTTTTACTCAGGAGGACTTCCAAAAAACCCAAGTCATAAATGTTATAGCTGTAGAGGATCTTGAAGGGCTGGTAGTTTCATTTAACAGCTGAAGAAACAGAGCTTCACAGAGTGCTATGCTGAGCCCAAGATGGGAAAGCAACTGAATGGATGTGTTAGCAACAGAATAGAGGTCTTTTGTCCTTCAGAAGAATGAGATTCCCACTGTATTAATGCTGCCCCACAGGGATGTTTATTATTATTATTATTTATTATTATTATTATATTTTACTTTCTCTTCATGTATAGCAGTTACTCATTGTGCTCTTTCCCCTAGTCTATCTGTTTTGTATATGCTTTGCCTGTTAGTTCCCAGAAGGCAGGGATTCTTGTATATTTTTATCAGTGAACTACAGTTACTTGCAGAGCAGTTACTAAATTCTCAGCTCTGTATTAGGTATTGTAACTTTGTCAAGATACCACTGTAACCGAAGGTTAAGAATTAACAAGTACTTATGATTACAAAATCATTATATAGATGTTTTTATATTTAAAAATAGCCAAAGGTTAATATCTGAAATTACTGAAACTGGCTGGATTTAGCCTAGACCTGCTATTGTGATGGTCATTCTAAACAGGTCTAACCCCTGTTTATGGTTACTTTAGACTTGGCCTTGCCTTTGTGAGGTTAACAGCCTTACTATTGTGATGTTATCCACTGTTAAACTCCTGTTTAATATCCATACAAAAAACCTTTTAACTGACCTCTGCTCTGTACTCTCCCATCCCACATCCCAGAACCTTGTGACTCACCCTGGTTTGGTGCTTTCCCCCATCCTGTTCAGCCCCTTAATGTTTCTTAATGAAGAAACATGTGCCAGCTCCACCCCAATTACTCAGTAGAATCCTGATGTTATAAAATATTAGAATTTCTGCAGATCCAGGAGGCAGTATTTGGGCCACTCAAGCCCACTGACCTCCTTTCCTTGCACAGACAAATAAACTGTTTCTCTCCTTGAAACCCCGGTGTCTCAGGAATTGGTCTTTAGAGTGCATCGGGAAGAAAGAACCCTCATTTGCTCAGTATCACCACCTAGTACAGTACTTTCTGCCAAAAGGTTGTTATTGTACTAATTATAGGCTCAAATAGAAGGAAGATCTTGTAATTAAAGCATTGTTGACACCCTGTTGAATTAAATCAGAACCAAGAGAGGGTCTCTGTAAATTTAGGGAGAACAATGAATCAGTTAATTTAGAATATGTATAAAATTTATATGTATAGTTTTGCAGAAATTCATTTTAAAGCTTAAATAATTCTGACTGACATTATTTAGAACCCACATCCTTAATTGTGGCTCTCTCTTTTCTGTTACTGGTATTGCATCAATTTGGACCTTATAACCCTTCTCTGTCTCTTACCTGAGATGTGAAACATAGGTCCTGCTGGGAGACAGATGTTTACTCTCATTTCCTGTCCATTGTCCAGTTTCTAAATATTATAGGTACTCATCCAAGAGGGATATCTGTTATTCATACATGGCTCCCATTTGCCTCTTCCTCTTCCTTAGAGGAATCAGGAGTACAGAGGCTACAGAAAACAGAATCCAAGTTGAAGCACTGAAAAGGGTTAGGCCAGTTGGGGCTGAGGCTTCTGATCTCTACTTAGGGGTAGAAACGGGATGAGGGTCTGGGGACTTAGTCCCTGTCAAAGTCAAATGTAACCAGTCTCTTGCTGCCATTTGGTGCCATTAACCAAAGATCAGAACTCACAGCTGATGGTGACTGTGAAGTGGTCGGTGCTTTCATTATATTTATTGGGAGTGGGAGGTTCTTCTGTGGTCTTCTGATGCCAAAGTCATCGCCATAATGATGTTGCACTGGGTTTAATTAACAGTTGAGTTGATTAGGGAAAATAGAAGTAAATAAGCAAACACCAAATTGCTCAAAATTGGGCCCAGGCATTAGGGCTTGGGGAGCAGAAGGCTCTAAGCCACAATTAGACTCAGAAATTTTAGAAAATTTGACTAATTTTAAGTTGATTTCTCAATTTTCCATGTTATCGAAGGATCAAAAGTGCCAGGTACAATATTGAACATGTTTGTTTAACTTAGAATTGGGGAGATAGGTCCGGCTGAGAGGGTAGATTGAGCAATGTCTTCTCATAGTGAAGGCCCAGGTTGGAAGAAGCTGGAAGGAGACTCATCTTGCTATCCTAACCCCAGAGTTAAATTTTTCCTACTTCTCTACTGCATCACCCAGAGTCTAATATAGTGTGATTTTGCACATAGGAGACACTCAATAAGCATCTTAATATTGGGAGAATGAATGAGCATAGATAGCATTATCCTAATGATAGGATCAAAGCCAAAGTTTAAGCAAAAATACAATCATTTTACTTATAATCTCCAAATTTCTGGTTTCCGCTTTTCTTGAGGCTAAGCTAGGAATGAATGTGATTTGAACATTACTTTCCATTTCTGTTTCAATGGATGTTGAGGACTTCCAATAATGGCTGGTGCATAATAAAAGCTCAGCAAGTATCTGATTGAGTTGATGAAGAAATATGGTATTAAGAACAAAAAAATGTTGAGAACAAGAAATGAAGCCCATGAAGAAGAAAGAAACAGTAAGAGTAGAATTTAATATATTTGAATCTGAATGCTGAACATCGTTTTTGATGTCACTTTCACAACCACTCTGATTTTTTGTTTATTTTCCCCAAACTCTCATCCACTTCTTAGCTTCAGGGGCGGAGAAAGTGACCATGTAAGTCAGGACATTGGATTCTCCTTGGCCAAAATATTTGGTTGAAGATGGGCCCCATGGCTCAAGCCTGGACAATCAGGAACAAGGTTCTGCCTCAGTTTTGTTTTCACATCTGAAGAAGTGAATTCTTTCTTCATCTGAATTGGATTTTGTGAGTTGACGCTGCCAGAGGCCATGATGCTTAGCTTGAAAATGAGCCAAGACAGAAGAGGCAGAGACATGAAATGTATCCAGATGACTTTGTTTGAATTCTGTGCCTGTTGAAACCATTGCACTACTAGACTTTCTAGGTTACATGAGCCAATAGATTTATTTTTTGCTAATGCCAGTTTGAGTTGGATTATCTGATGTTTTAACTCATAGAATCTTAAATGATAAGACTCCATCTCATTCCAGGATGGATTTGTGATGGCTACTAAGACAAGTATAAATATATTTAAATATGTCAAGTAAATATACTAAGAAATTAGAGGAAAGGTAAAGTAATGATATCTTAATAAGGTGAATTTGGGAGGATTCACAACTTAGAAATGTATATCATAAGGCCCAATATATTTATTAAATTTGGTTTAAAAATTAAGTACCAAACTCCATACTTGGTAGCTCAAGAGACAACATAAATAATTAAGAGTTTTGTTTTTCATGGATAAAACGTGCAAGGGATATGATTTCAAATATAGACATGCTGATCATATTAATGAAACTCTAAAAAATCATTGGTGGTCTGAGTGGAATGGAAGAAGGCCTGAGTGGAATGGAAGAAGTCACTATATCGTACCGTAAAACATCAGACTCAGAATCTAAATGAAAATCATAGGTTTATTTATCCAGTCTCAGCCCATTCAGATCTCTGGTGTGTAGGGGTCATTACTCTGGATTAAGATTGTCCAGACCTTCCAGCGCAAGTTCCTTTCTACAACCACGTCAGTGCCTCAAGGGTTTAGGATAACAAATCATAGTACCTGAGGAATTGCTGTGACCTCTTGCCAAAACTTGCCAGCACACTTCCTCATATCTCTTCCCCCTTCCATAGAACAGACACAATTGTGTGCGTGTGACTTTGAGACTCTGGACATTTTTACTTCAGTTTCTTTTATCTTGCTTCAAAGTATATTTCAAAATTATCTGATATCCCCACACCACCATTTTACCTCTACTTTCTCCCTATAGTTCCTTCTTTTAAATTTTTTTTTTTTTATTATGGGTATCTTCTTTTAAATTTATTCTCAGTAATCCTGTACATCTTTGCCTTGTCTTCCCTCTTGCCATCTGAATTTCACAACTTTATCTCACTTCCTGCTCTACAGAATCTCCCAAAAAAGAACAGAAAGGTTGAGAGTCAAATATGCCCTCCTTTGCTCAGTTGTTCTCCTTCTACATCCTCTAGTTTCTTTCTCCTCCACAGCCAGGAGGATAAGCCCCAGACTAAACTGGAAATATTTAAGAAAGAGGACAGAAGAGGAAGTAGTTCTTTCTAAATGTCATGCCTCTTAAGTTCTATTTTGTCTCTGGACTACAGATGAGATGGCCCACAGCCAGAACCCCCAGTGTGTTTTGGGGTAGGTGGCAGTCCATTAAAGATAAAAGGGAGAAATACCCAATAATAGGGTACAAGTAGATATTGGTATAAGTCAATTTCTCTAAATAGGAAGTAAATGATACATGGAAACAGATTACAAAAGAGATTACAAAAGTCAAAATCATTCTTGAAATTTACTTATTCACTCATTATATTTGTTGTAGAGAACTTTGTGATAAATAAAACATTCAAAACTTTTATTAAATGTAGTTTTTGAATAACTATGACTTACGCTACCCTGGGCATTTCGGGGTTCCAAAGATGAATGAAGTACAGTTCTTATTCTCATGGAGTTTTAATCTATTAAGGAAGCATGAAACAATTAGAAGATAATGACCAGAATATTAAAATACCAAATGATTTATATCCATATACCCTAAACTATTATTTCTTTTCTCTTGTCTTCCCTGCTTTGTACACAAATCAAAGTGCCTTTGATTTTATAAAGAGATATATCCATGTATCCATGACCGGATTTTGAGGTGGAACTTTACCCACGCTTTGTCTGGGAAGCGCTTATTCTGATTTTTATCATCATATATTACTAGTTTTGAAATTTGTAAATGGATTTATAGTGTATACACTGTTTCTGTCTGGCTTCTTTCACTCAAATTATGTTTGTGAAATTTATCCATGACTTTAAGTGTAGCAGTAAATTTTCATTGCTCTAAGCCATTAAATTATATGAATATACTTCAATTTATTTGTCCAATCTACTATTGATATTTATTTAGGTTATTTCTAGGTTTGGGCTATAATGAATAGTGCTGCTGAGAACATACTTGTACATGCCTTTTGGTAGCATATGACTCTTTTTTTCCGGTCTGTGTTAGGAGTGGAATTGCTGGGTTCATCACATACTGTTGCAGATTGAATTTTCAGTTGCAGCTGTGTACCCCTTTCTATGTCTTTTGCCATGTGACTTTGAAGTTACTCCCATTAGAGGTAGAGTACAATTCTCCACCTCTAACTTTGAACTTGGTCTTGGGATTCACAGTGAAATGTGGGCAGAAGTGATAGTTTGCTAGGTCCAAACCTGAGCCTTGAAAAGAATGTAAGTTTCCTTTGGCTTCCTTCGTTTCTGCCATCTCCATGAGAAGAGCTATCCCCAAGTAGCTTCTGTCTATGTTCTAGAATGAATATAGAAGTTCTTAATAAAGTATAAATTATCAATCTTCTTTCTGGGTAATGCTTTTTGTGTGCTGTTTAAGCAACTTTTGCTTCCACAAGATCATAACTTTATTTTCAAATATTATATTCTAGAAAGTTTAATATCCACCTGGAAAATTTAACTCCACCTGGTGTGAGATAGGAGTCAAGATTCCTTTTTCTCCCACGTGGATATCCATTTGACCCAGCACTATTTTTTGAAAAGATCACTCTTTATTTTAGATATGGGAGGATAAAATTGTACCTCAGTGTCATTGTCATTAATAGAATGACTATACCTGTATTGGCTTATTTCTCAATTATCTTTTCTGTTTCATTGTTAAATATACCAATGCTTGCACCAAAATTATACTATAATTTTATTAGATGTTTGATAATAGAAATGTTAGTCCTCCAGACCTGTTCTTTAAGAGTATTTTGGTTCTTCTTGGCCTTTGGCATTTTCACATTCCATATTCCTAGTCATAGAGGATTTTTGTTACTGTTGATATAAAGAAATATAATTTATTTTTTATTATTGACTTTATACTAGGCAACCTCTTAAATACATTTTATTTATTAGTTCTTATATTTTATTTGTAGACTCTTTTGTAGTTTGATTCTAATAATTATGTCAAAGACTAGAGATGAATTTTCCCCTTCAAACCATTACTATTTTATTTGATTTCCTTATCTCATTGCACTGGCAAGGAATTCTAGTACAATATTGAATAGAAGTAGACATACTGAGCATTATTTTCTCATTCCTGATCCCAAAGGGAAAATACCCCATATTTCATCAATTAAGTACAATATTTGATGTAATTTTTTTAAAGATGGTCTATTAGATTAAGAAAGTTCCTACTCTTCCTAGTTTTATACACATTTTTTAAAAAATTAAAATTGCAATTGACAGTTACTGATATTCTTCTGCATCTAACAAAATGGTCATATTATGTATGCAATTTATATTCTATATTTACTTCTCTGTCTCATCTATCTATCTATCTATCTATCTATCTATCTATCTATCTATCTACCTATCTATCATCTACCTATCTATCATCTTTCATTTTGCCATCAATGTGGTAATTTTAAAATGTAAAAAAGCCCCACATTAAGCCATCCTTGCATACCTCAGATAGTCCCTGCTTATTTATATCATTGAATTCAATCTGGCCTCTTTAACATACAACACCTTTCTCAGTGGGCTTATCTTTTCTGCCTTATCTTTGTCAATTTCTGTCTGTCACCTAGAGGTCTATGCTTTCAACTCACATAACACTTAAATTTACTCATTAAGATATACACTCTTTCTCCAAAGCCTGTGCACATGCCTGAAACTTTCTTCATCACTCTTTATCTCCTTAGTTTCTATTTGTTTTTCAGGTTTCAATTTAAGTATTAATTACTCTAAGAAATCTATTTTGATTTCCCCAGATTAAGTTAACACTTTACATGTTATACAGTCACTACATCTCAATTAATTATTCATCACACTGCATTATAATTGTCTCTTTATTTGTCTGCAGTTGTTTTTCTCCTCTCTGCCTTAGTTACTTTCACTGTGCCCAGCAAGTCTTAGATGTCAGTACTTTTACTTGTAAAATAAATGAATGAAAGTGGAACATACATTCTGAGTTGAGAATATAGAATAGATATTGGTCATTATTAAAGGGGCCACTGAAGATCCAGAAAAAAATCCTTTGAGTTTTGTGATTATTTCTGTCTGAAGATAAACTAGAAGAACTTGGATAACCCAATTTATTTATTTATTTATTTATTTATTTATTTATTTATTTATTTATTTATATTATAGAATCAGGCAGTGACTTCTGCTTTTTATTTTATTTTTTAAAGATACTTAGATTACCTAAATGTTACACAAAAAATATAGGGATTCCCATATGTCCCACCTCCCACACCTCCCACAACCTCCCACATAAACATCCTTCATTAGTGTAGCACATTAATTGCAATTGATAAATGTATCCTGGGGCTTTGCCATTAAGCATGGACCATAGTTCACATGGTCTGCATATTATATGATGATATAAAATGGCCTATATCTGTCATTGCAATGTCACTCAGGACAATTCCCAAGTCCCGAAAAACCCCCGTATTTCAACTGCTTTTCCCTCTCCCTGCCCCCAGAGCCTCCAGTGGCCACTTGCTCCACATCAATGTTGTAATTTCTTCCATTGCTTGAATCACAATATGTCTATAGTAGAATACAAATAAGTCCACTCTAGTCCATAGCTCTTCCCCCCATCCTGAGGAGTCTGGGATGGTGATGTCCACTCCACCCCCAATTGAGAGGGGGCTTATATCCCATGGGGAAGATGGATAGGATTATCCTGCCTGCAGCTGCAGACTTTCTCCATTCCCTGGGATGGCCGTTGTTCATCATCATCTCCCCGCCAGTTGTCCTGGGTGAGTCCAATGAGCTGTAGAGTAGGAGTTGCTGCTCCACCAAGGTTCCAGACCCAGCTGGCACATGGACAGCCCAAAGACTCAAGTCTCTGGACATACACCTACAAACTCCAGCACCAAGTATAGGTTAGAATAGAAGAGACAGATGAACCATGTGCAGGGAAGACATAGTTGAGTCCAACTCTGTCACTCTCAGGAGCACAAACTCCAAAGTAGGGCCCACTGGTAAGGCACCAAACTCTGGAGCTATCTGCCCTGACATAGGACCTGGGTGTCTCCAGAGCCCTCAGGAGCCCCACTATTTGAAGTCATATCCACTTTGGAATTCTATGAGATCCTACTGACATGTGCATAAGTGTTACCTCTGGGATGATTCCCAACTCATTTTGAAGTCTCTTAGCCATATAAACTCATTTGTCTTTACCTTTTCCACCTTTTATTCAAGGTCTTTTTCCAGTTGCATTGCCAGTTGGCACTTGGTAGCAATCCCTCAGTGCCAGGGAGGCTCAGCCCTGGGAGTCATGTCCCACACTGGGAGGAAGGTAATGCATTCATATGCTGAGTTTGGCTTAGACAGAGGCCACATTTGAGCAACAAGGAGGCTCTCAGGAGGCAACTCTTAGGCACCCCACAACAATAGGCTAAGTTTCAGTTTCAAGAGCAAAGATTCATAAGGCTCATCATCTATATCAAGGGCCAATCAGTGGATCATCCTCCTTCGCCAGTTACTGTCCCTGCACTTGGGGGACTGTTACTGCTCCCTTAGAGAATGTGGCAGAGCTCTCCAGGATGGGAATTCAGTATTCTTTCATTTATTGAGTGATTCTCCATCCACTGTGACAATGCCCTGTGAACATTTGAACATTTTTATATACCTTATATTTATGCTCAGGTGAACTTCCTCCCATGCATTCCCCATCCCTGACACCTCACACTAATGATCCTTCCCTCCCCAATTGTAACCCTTCTGTGATCCAAAGCTTCTTCAAAGATGAAGCCATTACAATAGCTGAATACAATTAATAGGAAAATGAAATAATAATTATAAGTTTAAATGTAAGAGATAAAATACATAAAAATTAAAAAAAAACTAAAAATAAAATAAAAGATTGGGATATTTAAAAAATGAAAAACATAATTTTTTTTGGAGCTTTTGCCTTTCATCACTGCAATATCTGGTGTCCGGTCTGTACCATGACACCTTCCCCCTCTCATTCCCCAGTGTCTCACTATTTTTCATTTTGTTTTCAAAGAAGTTTTAGGTCATAGCAAAGTCACACACAGAAAACAGGAGACTCTCATATACCCAACATCCTCTACCTTTCCTCCCCCCCCCCATATTAATACCTTTTTATATGTGGATAGTAGCATTGTTATAACTGATATATAAATAGTCAAGCTTAGCTACTAGACATTGTCAATGATTTACACTGTGGTTTACATTTTAGACCATACACTTTTATAAATTTTGATATTTACCATGTCCTGTGTCCATCATTGTATGGTAATGAAGAACATTTCCACTGACCACTATATACCCCCTGTTTGATCTCTTCTATTCCTCCCACCCCATCCCCTCAAGGCCCACGATGACCCCCTGGCTTGACTCATGGGATAACAAGATTCATAGTTACATGCAACAAGAGGTCTTGACACACTGGTTTGTCCTCCTCTATTAGGAACTGCCCTTGCTCTTGAGAGACTCCCACCTGTCTATTTCTGAACAAATCGGTCCTCCCAAAGATGGGAGTCCAACTACTTCCCACTCATTATGTGGATCTCCACTCACTGATACAACACATTATGACAGAATGAACACTCACACACTCCCTAGAAGCCTGCTAAGTTTTTTGAGAGTCTGATATGTGCTAGGTAAATCTCTTCATCATTGATGTCACTATTACCATCATTGTCATCCCAAAATTCAGTGCCAGTTTGCATCAAGTGTATTTTATGGATGGAAGTGTGCATGAGTGTATGTGTGTGTGTAATTGCTTGATAGGTGGAGTTGGGGGGAAGTGGTATTATGGTTATTCTGAGACCACAGAGAATGAGGCTGAACATTACTTCTCACTCTACTCAGCTCAATCTTTCCTATTTTAAAAGGGGTCCCAGGAACTCCCAAATTCCTCTTACCAGTAGGTTATGTCAACTCTCTCTCAACAAATACAGCTCAGACTCCTGAATCAGAAAAAATAAGTGTGCATGATCTTATTCAGCTATTAAGATAATCAAAGGAATGTTATCAGGATGTTTTTGGACATTGTATTTTGACAAGGCAGGGATAAATAAATAACCTAACTTTATTCTGGGACACTCTTTGCAAACTTTTGAGTGTAGTATGAAAAAAATGCCAGAACTCCAGATATTTAAAGAAAGATTTACTGTTGGCATAAAGTAAGTTCAACTAATTCTGTGATCACTCTTCCATTCCTCCCTCTTTCTAGTTTTTCTATAGTGTTAGCTTTTCTTTTTCTTTTCTTGCTCATATGTTCTTCATTCTAACCTTCCTTTTTGTCCTTCAACATTACATACAATGACAGTAACATTAATTCTTTAAATTTATCAAATGCATATTCTATCTTGAAGCAATTTGCTAACATTTTAAGGTATTTCCTCATTTAATACTTACAACAACCCTATGAGATAAGCACTATTTTTAATCATTCCCAATTCATACAATTTAAGTTATTTATTCATGTTCACACAGCAAATATATGAGGGAACTGGCATTTAAATCCAGATTATGTGACCTCTAATGAAGCACTCTTAAACTGCATGTTGCTCAGGTGAAAAGTGAGGAAATGAAAATTTACTAAATTAGTAAAACAATTCAGCTGTTTTATTGAAATGAACTTTTAACAAAAGCCACAGTAAACTCAGTCAAATATATTTGATACACCTATGTAGGTGACTGAAATTTGGCTGTCTCTTACAGTGAGACATGAAAGAAAGGGAGGACCTTGTTTTACTCTACACCATATTCCTTATAGTACTTACTTTAATGCTTTGTACACAGTAGTAGATATGAGAACAGAACTTAGGGAACTTGAACTGTCAATTTAATTTGATACTGTATCTGACATTAAGTCCAATCCTAGCTTGTGGAATGAAGAAAGAAAAATGAAGGGGAGGTGACAACATATATATTATTCTTTCTATCTGAAAAGCACTGAATTCTGAATTGCTTTACATACATTAATTTAGTTCTTCCAAAAGTCCACTGAAGTAGGTGTTGTGGGTCTCATGTTACATAAGGGGTAACTGACAATAAGAGAAGTTAAACTTAGCCCAAGGCACCTAGCTGGAAAATGATCTGAATCAAGATTCAACCAGTGTGACTCCAGAGTCTGTGCTTTCTACTCTACCATAAACTTCCGAGAAGTTTAATTCCCCCTTCATTTATCTATAAGTGAATTCTTTTTCTTTGTCAAGAAATAATTTATTGCAGATGTTTATTTTTAAATATCAAAATATGTATAGAAGCATTCAGCAATTAAAAATATTCTTTGATTCCTTCAGCATAGGAGGGGTATTATTGCCTTCTCCAAAAGGTAATGAATGAAGCAAGTGTAGTGCTGATCTGAGAAAACTAACATTTCAATGTATAAAAATAGAAGTGGCTTGAATCCTTGAAATATCCATGCTAATATGACTTTTTGGGGACTAATTGGTATAACTTATAGCCTGGATATAGGTTAAACATGAGGAAGAACTTTTCAGTAGAAAGACTCAAAGTTACTTGAAGTCCTTCTTACCCCTCTCTCTCCCCTCAAGGAGATACGGAGATAAAAGATCACATCTGGGGGAGGCGGCTGTGGCTCGGTCGGTGGGGCTCCCGTTTGCCATGTGGGAGGCCCCAGGGTCGGTTCCCGGGGCCTCCTGGTGAGGGCAGGCCGGCCCACACAGCACGGTTAGCTGACCCAGCGAGCACAAGCAGCAAGGGGAGGATAAATGAATAAAAAAAAAAAAAAAAAAAGATCACATCTGATAAGAGAACTAAAGTTCTATCTAGGCCACTTTTGTGAATATAGCTTTCCTGACTTAATAACTCACTCATAGGGTTTTAGGAAGTGCGTATCTACTTAGAACCTTCCTCAGAGCTGTCTTCACTTCTTTATTTCTCAGTGTGTAGACAAGAGGGTTGAGTAGTGGGGTGATCACAGTATAGGTCACTGCCACCAACCTGTCCTTGTCTGAGGAGTACAGGGACGTGGGTCTCAAGTAGATAAAGGAAGCACAGCCATAGTGGACAATGACCACTGTGAGGTGGGAGGCACAGGTAGCAAAGGTCTTTCGCTGTCCCTCCACTGAGGAGATCTTGAGGATGGTGGAGACAATGAAGATGTAGGAGATGAAGATCAACACAAAGGGAACTAGTAATACCAGAATGCTGAGGAAGAAGATGGCCATCTCCTTCAGGTTGGTGTCTGTACAGCCTAGTTTGATGACAGGGGAAATGTCACAGAAAAAGTGGTTGATCCGATTAGAGGCACAGAAGGGCACACTGAACACCAGGACGTTGACAACCACAGAGATCAGGAAACCACAGAAGCTGGAGGCTAGAACCAACTGCATGCAGGTGGCTTGGCTGATAATGAGCGTGTAGTTGAGAGGGTTGCAGATGGCAACATAGCGATCATAGCCCATCACGGCAATGAGAAAACAGTTGGTACAAGCTAAGCCCACAAAGAAATAGAGCTGAATAGCACACCCAGAGAAAGAAATAGTTGGATTTGTGGAAAGTAGGTTGGTCAGCATTTTGGGTACAATGGCCAAGGTGTAGCAGGTTTCAGAGCAGGAGAGGACAAAGAGGAAAAAGTACATGGGGGTGTGCAAAGCCCGGTCCAGATGGATAACAGTCATGATGGTGGCATTGGCCATCAGAGTGGTCAGGTAGACTAGTAAGAAGATAAAGAAGAGAAGGATCTGCAGATCCTCCAGGTTTGAGAAACCTATAAGGATGAACTCAGTGATCATACTCTGGTTCTCTATCTTCATTGGTCAGTGGAATCTGCTTCAGACAACCTGAAATTGAGGGCAGAGAGGATTTGACAAAAGTGAAATGCACCCAAAGAAACCAGATTTGTATTTCAGTACAATACTAATAATACTGCTCTAAAAAATGAGTAACAAACAAGTTAAAGCTACTAGTTGGAAGATGGAGTAAAGCAAGAGGCATGGGGAATAGTGGAAAAAATAATATCCCAATTCAAAGATGTTTGAGGAAATTTATCTTTATTTTTATAAGTTGTTTCCACTATTTGTATTTATGGGTGCGTGGAAAGTTCATAGTGTGTTAAATAAAGAAGTGATTTAGAGTTCATCTCATCTAATCTTGTTTTATGGAAGAAGAAACTAAGGCTCAAAAAGATTAAATCATTTGCTTGACCCACATGAGAGCAACTATTCTTAGAAATCATTTATCTTCCAAAACATCTTATGAAAATCTGATTGAGAAAAAAAGAAAAAAAAGAACATGAAAAATGACCTATCACCTCTCATATCTCTGACTCAGATGTAATGAAGTATTTTCATGTATTTAAAAGGGTTCAGATTCTATTTACCCATGGTCAATTGTGAAGCATTTGGAATAGGCTTAGAATGATCCTGTACATTAGGGTTTCCCCCACCATAAATGCATGGGATTCTGGTACTAAGCACTTAATTATAGCTCAAATTATCCTTCGAGCATCATTTGGCCTCCGTCTCAATCCCCATGGCCTCCACAGTGTTCTCAGAACCGCCTTCACTATTATCTCTGAGAAGATTTGTAGTTTGATTTGGACATCACATAATACTAGATCTTCAGACCAGCCTTACAGAACGAAAACATCTTTGTATTGGGAAAAAGCTCAGAAATCTTATGACCCAAACTACCCTCAATTCTGAGAATCACTTTTGAGAAATCTGGGCAAGTATTTTCTAATATCCATACAACCATGGTTCAGTGACAAGGAGCTCACTGCCTCACAAAGCAACCTGCTCTCTTGCTAAATAGCGTAATTGACCCAAATCTTATACTGAGCTGAACTATGCTTGCTTTAAATGTGCAGCCACTTTCCTTGATTTGTTCTCTATAGGTACTTACAAGAAGTTTAATTCCTTTTTTTCATACATGATAGCCGTTAATTATTAGAATAAAATGATCATATCCCTTTATGAGTCATATTTTCATCGTGACTAACATTTTCAGTTTCTTCATTTATTCCTTTTGACACGGTTTTTGGAATCCTCTTTGTCCTAATCACCATCTTAAGGTGCTTTAGTCCTGAGTGTTAGATTATACCTCCACCTGTCAGCTGTATACAAGCTGGCTGGCCCCCCACCACAGCATGTACCTAATTTCTGTCTCTCTACCTCCACGCATAAAATTATGTCTACTCTTCTTCATTTTGCATTACCAGTTAATATTTATCTCTCCTACACCCCCTCCAGCTTAACATTTATCTCATGAAAGGCTTTCCTGAGTAGCTGCACATGACTTCGATTACTGCTCACATTTATTTCTCTGTCAGTTTGTTCTGGGATCATTTGTTGGATGGTGCAGAGTGAGCTGGGAAAGGATACAAGCTCTGGAGCCTAGTTGGAACTGTGGCTCTGTCACTGACTGGGTGGATGACCTTGGGAAATCTCTCCTTTGTGCCTCAGTTTTTCATCTCTGAAAGGGCAATAAATAATAGTATAAACCATGGAATTTTTGTGAGTGAAAAATGCTTACAAAAATGTTCCTGACTCATAGACACTGTTCAATAAATGTTAGTTGTTAGTAACTAGACCAACTCCCAGAGCAGTAAAATATAAAGATCTAGGTTGCATGGTTATTTAAAAACAGAGGTGATACAATTCCAAATATCCTATGCTGTCCTGTCCAGATTTTTGTTCTTTGAATGACCTGGATCCTGTTTTTAATATTTGACTTTGCACTGTGTGCTTATATGCTTACCCAGTAACTTAGGAAACATCCTCTCTGTGTGGTTCTGGTGCAGGCTTTTTACTCTACCTTTCCATCTATTCCTATCTCTTCTTCTACCACCTCTAATCCATAACACACGTTTTCCCTTCTACTAAAGCAGATACCTATCCTGCTACTCATGAAACTTTTCTTCTTCCCGAGTATAGGTCCATTATAGGAAGATTTTGTTAATTTACGCTCTCTTTCTTTTTTTCTGGATGAAAACCTTTTCATCTTTTGTCCAGTTGGATCATCTGCCATTGCCACATTGTCTCTCTCTGTGCTTTCTCCTGGATCCTGAAGCTTGATCCCTTTACCTCTGCCTGGTGTCCACCAGTTCTTCTGACTCTGGAACTTGCTTTGATATCCCAAATATTGCCAGAGTGGATGGATAGATGATGTTGCTAAGAAGGAAGAAGGAAGAGCTTCCTCTGTAACTACAATACAAAGGATTCACTTACATCCACAGGTAGAATTCTGGCACAATCCCAGTTTTCTTTCTCCTATATTCCATCAAAGTCTAAAGAGGAGGGAGAAATAGGCAAAAGTTTTAGGAATATTGGGTAGCATTTTTCTCAGATCTGATTGGGGGAAAATCCAGGAGCCAGGAGCCTTGAAAATGGAAAGAGAGCTCTGCCTGGCAGCTGGGTTGGAGGAACTTAGATGGACCTGATCTTAGCAGCTCTGTGTCCCTGATGGCAGATGCTCCTGCTAAATGCCTGGGTCTCATGTAGCTGGGAAACCTCAGGGGATTGAGGCCATGGAGAGAGATCCTTCTCTGGCATCTAAGCATTTTAAAAAAGTGTTACTTTGAACCTGTATATTCAACCCCATCTATGTATCTTCTATGTAGAAGATGGATAGCTTTGAATACTGTGATTTTTTTCATGTGTCATTCATTTCAGTTCAAGACTATACTTGCTGAATGAAGGAATAAACTATCACTTCTTCAATTACTAGTTTTATAGATTTTGGTTCTAGATTGACTGTCAAGGGATTAAATAAATGACATCTTTGACACATTTCATGTAGTTTGCCCCTCTTCTTTCAAGTTTGCTAGTTGTTAGATAATTTTTTCAGTAACTTTCCTGCTTTATGCATCTAAGTTTTGCTTTAAAAGGACACAACTCTAACATTTTCTACATTCTTTTTCCTGCTAGATTCCTCTCTTTAAACACACATACCAGTGCAATGTTTCATCTATGGAGCCAACTATTCATTAACTTAATTCAAATACATTTATTACCTACTATATTCCAGACACTCTGAGTGTTTTGCTGGGGGAGGAGGGCACAGAGATGAGCATTGCACAGTGTATGCTAATGCTGGTTTATGGACCACCTACACTTGAGACCCCTGAGGTGCACGTGAAGATGCATATTGCTTGGTTCTACCTAGAACACTGTGAATCAGAAATATTTGGGGTGGGTTCAGGTGATTTCTTATATTATGCAAGTTTAGAAGTACTGGAGTCTATCTCTGAAAAGATCTTGATGTTTTGGGGGAAGATGGAGAAACAAATCAAGAATTAAATAAAGCAAAAAGGGTCAAGAGAGTGACAAGCACAGGTGGCTGCAAATTTACCTAGAGGTAGCACAGTTCTTGCATCCAATATCAAGATCAGTGGGTCTCAAACTCCTCAAATTCTCCTTACTCCTCTTTTATCCAGCACTTTTGTCTTTTCAAAGGAAGATGTCCTGTGATTTTTGTGTTATTAGAATTTTTGTGTCATTTTAGAGAGTGAAGGGATAAAGGACTGTAATGGTTGGCCTTTCTTTCTACCCATTCTTCATACTGCAACTCTAATATGAATAACAACTTTCTGAGCACTTACTAGACAGCCATCATTATCCATTCATGAGTTCATATAATCTTTCTGATAGCCCTATAAAGTCATTTCCAAATGACAGAAGAAAGCCGGGAGAATACAGTAGTCCTATTGAATTAAGGATAGTGAAATTAGAATTTGAGAAAGTTGAAGCAGCTATAATTTGTAGAGCAAAGTACCAGTATGAAGGGAGCAATTAAGAGAGTGAGTTTCAGAAATATGCAATGGATTCTTTTTTATTTTTGTTAGGGAAGTCATGAACTTACAAAACAATCATGCGTAATGTAGAGAATTCCCATACATCACCCCTCCACCAACACCTTGCATTGTTGTGGAACATTTGTTACAAATTTTGAAAGAACATCATCAAAATATCATTGCTAACTATAGTCCAAAGCTTACATTTGGTGTATTTTTTCCATAAACCACCATTTTATTCTCACAGTTTCATCACAGAGTTGTATTGTCATCGTCTCAGTCAATTTTAGAAGTTTCCTTATTCCAATAGCAAAAATCCCATACTCTCAATTATTGACCCTTAGTGTTGATCCAGTACCTTTTTTGACATTGATTTAAGAATATTACAATGTTGCTGTTAACTATGGTCCATAAGTTACATTAATTGCATTTTTCTCAGTATCACCACATTCTTAACACCTTTAATAGTGACATATATTTGTTCTGGTTCATAGAAGAACATTTTTGTAATGTACTATTAACCACAATCCTCTTTCACCACCAAGTTCACTGTGTTATACAGTCCATACATTATTCACTAGCTTTCTTTTAATTGACATTTACTGCCCTTATCAGCCACAATCATATTCATAAATCAGCACTGTTAGTTATATGCATATGGGTACTCTTGAATAATAAGCTGAATACTAAGCTGCTCAAATGCAAGGTGACACTCTATAAGACTGGACGAAGAACTACTGGGACCTCTTAGTTAAACAGTGCCCAGAGGGCCTACAGAATTGGGAGATGTTTGAGCAGAAGAACATCATAGAACAGCTGGACATTTATTAAAGAGCTAAAAAAACTCACACCTTAGTAATAGGGACAAATTAGTCCACAGCAAAAGCTAATTGGAGAAATAATATAAAGAAATTAAACTGCCTTAAAAAAAACTTTAAGGCAAGTTACTATATATATATTCAATTGATTTTCAGCAAAGGTACAAGGCAATGCAACGAGGACAAAAAAGTCTTTTCAATGAATGAATAGAACAACAAAACATTTATATGCAAATAAATAAACATAAAACCTTCTGTCACATCATACACATGAAATTAACTCAGGATGGATCATACACTTAAATATAAAAATTGAACAATAAATCTTATAAGAGAAATCTTATAGGAGAAAATGTTTGCAACATTAGGGTAGATAAAGGTTTCTTAGAAATAACACAAAATATATAGCTAAATCCCTGGATACTTAGAATTATCAAAATAGCAAAATTAAAATGTTTTGATTTCAAAAACACAAGATTAAGATATGAAAGGACAAGCCTCATATTGGAAGAAATTATTTGTAATACACATATCAAACCAAAGGCTTATTGTGTCCAGAGTATACTCAGAATCCATACAAGTCAATAATACTAAGGAGCCAATAAAAGTAGTCAACATACTTGTTCTGGGTTGAATTATATCTCCCAAAATGATATATTGATGTTCTAACTCTCAGGATGTGACCTCTTTTGGAAAAAAGAGATGTAATTAGATGTATTCAAGATGAGTTCATACTGGAGTAAGGTAGGCCCGTAATCCAATATGACTGGTATCCTTATACGAGGAGAAGAGACACAGAGACACACAGAGAAAACACCACGTGATGTCAAATTATGCAGCTCCAAGCCACAAAACTCCAAGGATTGCCAACCAACACCAGCAGCTAGGAAGAGGCAGAAAATGATGCCTTCCCTAGAGCCTTCAGAGAGACCAAGGTCCTGAAAACACCTAAGTTTAAGATTTCTAGCCTCCAGAACTGAGGGAGAATAAACTCATGCTATTTTAAGCCTCCTAGTTTGTGCTTTGTGATAGCAGACCTAGGAATATAGGGCAATATTGCATCATATTTTTGCATACATGACACACACATAAACACATACAAGATAGCCAATAAGTACACAAAATACACTACTAGTCATGAGTAACATGCCAATGAAACCTTGACAAAATACTACTACACAACCTTTAAAATGGCTAAAATTCAAAATATTGATAATACCATGTAAAATAAAGAATGTGGGGCAACTGGAATCTTCTTACACTACTGTTTGGAATGCAAATGTACAACCACTTTGAAAAATATTTTGATAATTTCTTAAAAAATTAAATATTCATACTTATTCAATTACCCAGGATGAATGAAAACTGACTTTCACACATTATACACAGATATTTATAGCAGTGTTACATGCAGTAGTCCAAACTTTTAAAATGGTGAGTAGAAAAAATACACTATATCCATATAATGGAACACATTCAGCAACAGAAAGGAACAAACTACTGATACATACAAAACCAGGGATAAAATTAAAAATCATTATGCTAAGTGAAATAGATTAGATGTTCTATTATTGAATGAAGAGATACCATGTTATTCCATTTATATTCAATTCTGAAAAATTCAAACTAAACTATAGTGACAGAAAGCAGATCAGTGATTTCCTGTGAACTGGGAAAGAGGGAGGGATGGATTGCAAAAGTTCATGAAAAACTTGTAGTGGTGAAGGAAATGTTTAGTATTTTGATTGTGGTAATAGTTTTACAGTTGCATACATGTGTCAAAACTCATTAAATAGCACACTTTAAATATGTCCAATTAACTGTTGGTAAAATATACCATATTAAAGTGGATTTAAAAAAGCCTTGAAAGAAAAGATTTATCCACAGAATAAGATAACTGCCTGCCAAAATAAAAATGTTAATATTATAAATATACTCAAGGAACATATACAAGAGAGTCAACCCGAACAGTGAAACATTAAAAAAATAGAAAATCAAAAATGAAATCTTTACTGGATATGACTAAAGGCAGATTAGGCACTGAAGAAAAATGGATTGACTTTGAAGATATAGCAATAGAAATTATCCAAAATGAAGTACAAAGAGAATAAAAGAGTCTTAAAAATGAAGAGTTTCAGTAATTGGTGAAATAATATAAAGAAACTAAAACTACATGGGTATGGAGTGTCAGAAGGAGGGATAGAAAAATTATCGAAAGAAATCATTGCTCAAAAAAGTCCAAATCTGATGAAAAATATAAATTGATAAATCCAAGAAATTAAATGAATTCAAAGCAAGATAAACCCAAAGAAAATAATACTAAAGAATATTATAATTTAATTGTAACCATTAAATTTTAAAAGCAGACAAAGAACAAAAGACACAGATTCAGTGTAAGAAAGCTAACAAATACCACAGATTTTTTGACCAAAACTAATTAAGTCACAAGAAAATGAAATGCCATCTTTGAAACTTTGAAAAACATTAACTCAGTCTAGAGTTTAACATTCCACAAAATTATACCTCAAAAATGAAGGTTTAATATAAGAAGGTGTAGTAAAGTTGTTTTAAGAAAAATTGTGCTAGGTTGAATTACGTATCTCAGAAAAAAACATGTCCTTAATCTTAATCCATTTCTGTGAGTGTGAACCCATTTTTAAATAGGACCTTTTTTAATATGTTATTTTTTTAATTAATTTGTGATCCAACTGAGTGTGGCTTGACCTTAATCTGGTTTACTGGAGTTCTTTATAAGCAGAAGAAATGCATACATAATGATGGAAGACCACAGGAAGAGGCTGGAAGTCATCAGAACCTAGAAGAGAAAGGAGAGGATTTTACTACATGATAGAAAAGCCAATGACCCTTCAAAGATCACTGGTGTCCAGCTCAGAATGCCACAGGCTTCAGGAAGAAAACATCACCTTGCTGATACTTCAATTTTAGACTTCTCCTTCACTCAAATTTTGAGACAATAAATTTCTGTTGTTTAAGCCAACCCATTGCATAGTATTTGTCTTAGCAGGAGCAAATTAAGATGTAAATCAAACCCGGAAGAAATTTTGGTTATCAGACTTGATTAAAAGAAACATTTAAAAAATTCTTTAAGGTGAAAGAAAGGGATTAGAGGTGAAAACTTGGATCTACTTGAAGGAATGCAGAGTGCAGGACGTGGTAACTATCTTAGTAAATATAAAAGGTTTTTTCCCCCAATGTAGTGTGTTTGAAAGATAATCAAATACTTAAATAAAAAAAGGAAAATTAAAATAACAGTGTGTATTAGTTTGCCAAAGGGCTGCTGATACAAGAAATGTTGTTGACTTTTATAAGGGTACTTATTTGGGGTAAAAGCTCACAATTCCAAGGCCATGAAAAGTCCAACTCAAGTCTCCATAAGAGGTGCTTTCTCATGCAAGTCAGCTGCCACGTGTTGAAGCAAGATGGCGGGCAATCTCTGCCTGGTCTCTGCCTTCTCCTCCGGGAGTCCTCTCTCAGGTTCAAGTGCTCTGCTTTCTTTCTGATTTCATTGCAAGCTACCAGGCATAAGGCTCATCTCTTCTTGAGTTGCTCTGTGAGCCCAGCCTCTTGGATCTTCATGCTTAAGTGATCCTCTGTCTTACATGGCATGATCAAACATGGCAGTTCCCTTTTTCCTCTGTCTGTTCCTGTGAGTCCATTTATACCAGACCCAGAAAGGGAGCAGGGACTCAACTTGAGTCATGCCTCACTGATGTAGTACAATAAAAAACTCTAAAGTGATCTCATCAAGTAATCTAATTAAAAGTTCCTCAACTGAATTTAATACAATTGATTAAAAGGTATCATACCCAGAGGAATATAGTAGTTTACAAACATATTATTTCTCTTTTTGGGATTCATAAAATAATCTTAAACTGCCATATATTGTAATATGGTGTTTATAACAAATTTAGAAGTAAAATGTGTAACAAAAAGCACAAAACTAAGTGTGGGAAAGATGAAATTGTACTTCTGTAAGAATCATATTACAAATAAAGTGGTACAATATTACTTGAAAGTTTAAAAGTGAGTATTTTAAGCAGAATATTAAAAGTTACTCAATCCTTTGCACAATTATGAACTAAATATATTGTGTAAACTCATGGAGTTAATAATTAGAATACAGGTCACCAGAAAATGGAAGGAGGGTAGAGAATGGAAAGCTGATGGTTAATCTATGCAGAACTGGTAAAAAGGTTGTTTGTAAATCTTTGGAAAAGAATAGAAATGGTGAAAGCACATCATGGTGTTTGCATGGGTATGAGAGTGGATAAAAGGGAAAGTCTAAGGTCATATATATTACTAGAAGGAAAGCTAAAAACTGTAACATGGGGCTGTATAAGATAGTAAAACCTCATGTAAAACATGAATTTGGGCAATTTTGCATATATAAAACTGTTTTTACAAAATATAAATGCAAATATACTAGAGAGAAGGAAAAAGAATAGTATTTATGTATAGCAGGGGAAGAATAGAGAGACTGAGATGTGATGAGTTTTGTTTGTTTGTTTTTTGTTTATTATTATTTTTGGAATAATGAAAGTGCTCTAAGAATGACTAAAGTAATGAATGCACAAATATATGATTACACCTAATGCCATTGATTGTACACTTTGGATAGATTTATGCTTTATTAATATCTATCAATAAAATTGATTTGTTAAAAAATTACTCAATCTTGAAGAGAGGGAAAAATGGAAAACAAGAACAAAGGACAAATGGAACAAAGAGAAATCAAATAGCAAGATGGTAGATTTAAACTTGGTCAAAATGAAACATATTAATGTAAATGGTCTAAACACTATAATTAAAAGACTGAGATTATAAAACTTGGATAAAAAAGCAATATGCAATTATATGTTCTCTGCAAAAAATAATTTTAAATATAAATTCTCAGATAACAGCAAGAGTATGGAAAAAAAGACAGGATAAAATTTCCAATCATGAGAAATCCAGAGTAGTTTATATTACTATCAGACAAAGTGGACTTTAGCATAAAGCATATTTATCATGTTTTAATGATAAAAAAGAAAATCCAACAAAAATCTAATGATCCAAAATGAACATGCATTTAATAAGAAAGCTTCAAAATCTAGGAAGCAAAAAGTGACAGGACAAAGAAGGAGAAACAGACAGTTGTAAAATTATAGTTAAAGATTTCAACACTTCTCTTTCAGTAATTAATAAAACAAGTTGATAAAAACAAGTTGATAAAAACTTGTTTTATCAAGAATTAAAGAATTAGATGACCTAAACAATAATAACAACAAGCTTGATGTAGTTGATATTTGTAAATTACTACAAGAAACAATGACAGACAACCACTTTTATTCAAGTGGACATAGAATAGATAACATTCAGGACCATTAAATTTATATGAGGTAAATAATTACTACATTCAAACAAATCAGGGCTATCCACTTTCACCACTTTTATTCAGAATTGTACTGGAAGTCATAGCCAATGAAATAAAGTAAGGAAAATAAATATAAGGGGATCCAGATAAGAAAAGAAGTAAACTATCTTTATTCATAGTGATAAATATAATTCAAAAATATCTCCTGAGTTTTCTTAGAACCAATACAAAAGTTAAATACCCCCAAATAGCATAGAATTATGTGGCAAATGTCCTCTTTGGACACATCCCTCCTGAGACACTTGACCCTGAAAAGTCAATTAAGCTTCTGGTTAAGCACATCTGGCTCAACTAAAAATAGAGTCCCGCTTACACTTAATACACCCCTATAAGACCAAAAGTCTCTTCTCCAATCAACAGAATCCAGCCAATTTCTTTATTTCCATTTATAAAACTGTCCACAATCTCCCTTAGTGATTGGCTTCCTCGCTGCAGCAACCTTGATGTACTGAATAAATCATATGAACTGTAACTCAATTCTAATTTCTCTTTTGACAACCAAAAACATGATTGTTTATGTAAAACATCCTAAGCAATTGAAGAAAAAGCTAGTAGAATAAGTGAAGTTAGCAAGATTGCAAGGTTCAAAGTCAATATGAAAAAATTATCTGTATTATTATTTTTTTGAGGTTCTGGAGCTGGAGACTAAACCCTGGACTTTGTATGTGGGAAGCTGGCACTCAACCACTGAGCCACATTGGCTCCCCTGAGTTGGCTCTTTCTCCTGTGTGCTTGCTGTTTGCCTTTTTTGTTTCTAGGAGGCACCAGAACGAACCTGGACCTCCAGTTCAGGAGCCACTTGAGCCACATCTGCTCTTGTATTTCTTTATAATAGCAACAAAAGAGTATAAATTAAAAATTACAAATGATATATAAAATAACATCAAAACTGCAAAATATTTAAATATAATTTTTTAAATGTGGAAAATCAGTACACTTTTATAAAAAATTTTATAGAGAAAATGAAAGAACTAAATAAATGTGGAGATATAATGTGCTCATGGACTAAAATATTCAAAATTGTTAACATATCAATTTGATTATAGAGTCAACAAAATTACAATACAATTCCAGCATGCTTTTCTCTAAAATTGACAAATTAATTCTAAAATGTATATGGAAATATAAAACCCGTGGAATAGACAAAAAAATTAAAAAATAAATGAACACCTTCAGAATAGATAAACACAATTTAGAAATAGATGAACAAAATGTCAAGATATAAGTTCCATTGACTAAAGTTATGTTGTATAGACATATGGATCAATGGAACAGAATGTAGAATCTAGAAATGGGCTCATGCGTACATTGTTAGTTGATTTTCAATGATGTGGCCAAGTTGATTCAATGAGGAAAGGATAGACTTTTCAACAGAATGTGCTGGTAAAATCACATATAAATATGAAAAAAATATAAACCTCAACCTTTCTCCATCCTAGATATACAAGTTAACTAAAAAACATCAAAATTACAAAAGATTTAGAAGGAAATGTAAGAACAAATCTTTGCAACTTGAAGTAGACAAATATTTATTGTATAGGAGACACAAAAATGAACCATAAAAAGAAAAAAAAAACATCAAAATTAAAAACATTGCTGTAAAGTTAGACAGTTGCCTGTCTCTGTGAATACACTAAAAAGAACTGAAAATAACAGTTTAAAAGAGTAAATTTTATGGTATGTAAATTATATCTCATAAAGCTGCTATTAAAGAAGATATAGTTAAGAAAGTGAAAGGTAAGCCACTTACCAGGAGATAATATTTGCAAAGCACGTATCTGATAAAGTCCTTGTATCCAAAGTATAAAAAGAACTCTTAGAAGGGAGAAGTAGGAACAGAAACCAATAAAAACAATAGATCAAAGACTTGAATAAAATTTAAAAAACCAAGATATACCAATAGTTAATAAGCAAATGAAAAATATTAACAAAATTAGTCTTCAAGGAAACGCATAATAAAATTACAATGAGGGAAGTGGATGTGGCTCAGGAGACTGAGCTCCCACCTACCACATGGAGGTCTGTGGTTTGGTTCCCGGTGACTCCTAAAGAAGACAGCGAGCTGGCATGACAGGTAGGCACAGCAAGCTGACACAACAAGATGACGCAACAGAGACACAAGAAGAAAAAACATAATGAGAGACACAACAAAGCAGAGAATGGAGATGGCTCAAGTGATTAGGCACCTCCCTCCCACATTGGAGGTCCTGGGTTTAGTTCTCAGTACCTTCTAAAGACACAACACACAGCAAGTGCAAACAATGAAGGGATGGGAAGAAAGAAAGAAAGAGAGAGAGAGAAAGAAAGAAAATAAATCTTTAAAAAAATTATGAGTACTACAATATAACTATTAAAAAATTTATGAGTACCACAGTATAACTACTAAGTTAAAATGAATGACAATACCAAGAGTTGACTAGGATATGGAGCCGCTGGAACTCTCAAAAATAGTTGGTAAGAATGTATTATGACAACTTCTTTGAAGAACAGTTTAGCAGTTTTTATATAGTTAAACTTACATATATTATATAGCCTAGCAATTCCACTCTTAGGTATTTACCGAAGATGAATGGACATATATATCTAGACAATGATTTGAAATTAATGTGCATAGCTGCTGTATTCTTATTTGCCCCAAACTGGAAGTAATCCAAATGTCCTTCAACAATTGAATAAATAAACAAATTGTGATGAATTCATAAAATAGAGTACAATAAGAAAATAATTAATTGATAAATGTAACATTACTGAATCTTAAAATTATTATGCTAAGTGAAAGAAGACATCAAAGTGAACTATATGATTCTGTACGATTCCATTTATATGAAATTTTGGAAAAGGCCAAACTATAGTAATGGAAATTATATCAGTGTTTTTCTGGGGCTAGGGCTCAGGGCTGGGTGGGAACTTGTTGGGTTTGTGGAAATATTCTGTAATTTGATTGGGTTGTTGTTACTTGGCTATATGCATTTGTCCAAACTCACTAAACTGTACACTTAAAATGGGGTCATTTTATTGCATGCCAATCTTGGCTCCATAATGTTGATTTAAAATGTCAAATTTATTCTACTGAAAATAACGACAGTGTTTTATCTTTCATCTTGGCTAAAACTTAAAAGAGTTAACATACATTATATATGTCATGGAGAAACTGGCATATTCACATATTATTAATGAAAATATAAATTTATATAGCCTTTGTGGAGGTTGTTTGCCAACACAATACATATTAAAATTTGAAATGTGATTAGAATTTGACTCAGTAATTCTCTTCTGTGGATGAAGTTAAGGAGAGAATTACTAATTGTTGAAAGAACAACATTTAGTTGTTTATAATTTAGTTGTTTATAATGCCAAAACTCTGGGAAAATTTATAATATCCAATGAAATGGCATTAATAAAATTATTACACATTTAGACAATAAAAATTAAAGTTCCTGAATCTATTATAGAGATTGAGGTAGGATTATATACAGTTGTTTTTGGAGAGTCAAGTCGAAGCTATGCTAGGTATTTAAAGTAATAGAAGGTTTAACAGAGGAAGTAGAGGCTTATATATCTGTTGGAAGTCTAGGAGAATGAATGTCAGGAAGGCTACTTCAGGATATTCAGAATTTCAAGGATCACAGGGAAGCCACCATCAATGGTTTTGGCTGCAGTAGCACTGACTAGGTGATTCTCAGGAAATCTGAAAGCCAATGCCAAAAGCCCATATCTACCACCTGACAAGTGCTGCCAGAAAAAAAAATGTCTTTCCTTCTCTTCCACCATCCAAATCTTTCATTAATGGCTCCTTTGTGGAACTGTTCTGGTAAGGGGTACTGGAAACAGACTCGAGCACAGTACAGAACAAAGAGCTTAGCAGTCTAAATTTGATCCTAAGGATCAGAAAGCTATAGCGACCCTATATTAACTATATAAAACCCCTTTTGGATATCCAACATCTATACACACCCTTCTCTTCTTGTTTTAAAATTCCAAATAGCAGTAACTAATAAGATGCAAATGTGCCTCGTACAAAGGGGTGTCCCCATTTATCACCAAAAATGGGAGACACAGAATTCCTTTGGGTAATTGCTCTTTGATAGAATTTTCTTTAAAAACTAAGCTATGAGACTTAGCACTACAACACACATAATAATATGTTAAGGGAAGGGGGAAATGGTTAACATATACAGATATAAACATAATGAAGTAATCACACGAAAAAACTACCCAGCTACTGCAGTCTTCATTTCTGTAACTAATTACAAAACTGTCATTGGTTATTTATGATTTTTTTTTTCTCACTTATTCAATAGTCCTTTGAACTCAGCATTTCTGAAGGCCTGACCCATTAGTGATTTTGCCTAAATTAGGTTGCTTTAGTCTTCTATTAAGTGTTACCTTTGTATTGAAGTAATAGAAGACATATTAGAGACTCTCCTGGATTCCAGACATACTCTGGAAGTGTAGTAACAACCTTATTTTCCCTTAAAAATAGGATCAATTACTCTAACTAGTGTAATAAGTCCCTTTCTGCCTATTACTGGTACAGTAGAAAAAAGTAGACTAAAGTGGACAAGAGGCAGTCTCAATTTCCAGTTAATAGAACTATTTTTGTATTTCCTAGTGGAAGCATAACTCCTTTTTCCTTTGGAAAACAATACCTCCAAACCATAAAGCCAAAAATTATGTGAATGAGTCATTAAGGTAATGACAGAAAGAACCATTTCATACATATCTCCCCCCACAATGATTCCCAGACTCACATATCTTGTTATTGGAGAATGAGCATAATACATTGGTTGCTGGTTCAGAGTCAATACTGCTTCAGGTAGACATATGGGTCCCAATAAGGAGTTGTCACACAGCTGGTGCTATAAATGACCCTTCAACAAGCCATTTCATTATTCCATCAGGCCACCTCCTTCTGAGTGATGGAGTACATAGAGGGAGACAGGTTTCCCAGTATAATTTACTAAATAATTGTGATTTCCTCATATATTTTTGAGATCATTTCTGTCTAAGAACACTTCCCAAACATTCATAGAACAATTTTTGAACTCTGCTTTCTGTCCCTTTATGTTATTCATCTCTCCCTGCACCAGTAGCATGCTTTCTTTTCTCTTTTTTTTTTTAATTATGAAGGCACCTTCCTACTAGCAAGAGTGAGTGACTCTATTATTTGTTCTTTTTCAAAATTGTCTTATTCTTTCATGTATATTTTAGAAATCAACCTGTCATGTTGCCTTCACAATTCATACAGGGGTTTGGATTGGAATTATATTGACTTTATGGATTGGCTTGGGCAAAATTGACAGCTTTATATATTTAGTGATTCTGGTAAAAGGCATTCATAAGATAAGAAGCAATTTAATGATAGAGCTCAACTAGATATGAGATACTTGTAAAAATTTTAAATTTATGCAGAACAGTCCAATCCTGCAATTTCTGGATATAGGGGCCTGGGAGGATGAATTTTAAATTTAAATAAGACCTCTGTTGATTTTTACAAACCCTAAAGTTAAGAATCACTGGCAAATAGACCAGACTTTTGACTTAAAATCCAATGAAAATTGATCATTTGGTCTGCTGCATTACAGTCTTATTTGTGGAATCCAATCAATAATGAAGATGGACTCAATTTCCAAAACAGCTATGAGCTAATTATGCTCATGAAGCCTATTCTCCAAGCTCTCAACTAAGGCCACATTTGAGAAACTGGTGTAATAATTTTTCCATAGTACACTTGACTAATAATTAACCCCCAGGCAATTCTCTAGAGAAGTAGCTCTAGCCTCAAGAGTCCAATGATCACAGTACATGATTCTAATAACTACACTCCAGGTTGGTCACCAAAACTTCTAAAGATAGTGACATTGGCTAGAGAAGCTGAGAGTCCTGGTGGAAAGGGGAAGCTAGCTCTATTGATGCAGAGGAGAGCTTCTGTCTCAAAGCAGATTCCCTCTCTGTGTCATTATTTCCTCAAACTCTGATCAGTGGCTAGATTCTACTTCCAGGGGACCCTGGATAACCCATAGCTGTTTCTCTCGGAATTGGAAGGAGGAAAGCAATGTAGGTACTTAGTGATGAGAGGGAACATTGATCTAACCTGGGGCTTTGTGGAGTCTGGACTAGGCCCTGAGTGATAGGTAGTGCTTGAGGCTACCTCCCTGTTGGCCCCTCATGAAGATCAGTGATGGGAGCTCAGGTAAGTTGTAGAATGAAGGACAAGAATTAGGGGTTATTTTTTACCCCGGGTGTTAAGAGTGATTGGGCATGATCCATGTTGTTCTATCATTTTTTCTTGATGATCACATTGGGTAATTTTTGGTCCACCTATGTTTTCTTTCTTTTTAGGTCTTTCCTCCGTCCCTCCCTCCCTCCCTCCCTCCCTTCCTCCCTTCCTTCCTTCCTTCCTTTCTTTTTCTCTTCCTTTCTTTTTCTTTCTCTCTTTCCCTCCCTCCCTCCCTCCCTCCTCTCTCTTTCTCTCTCCCTTCCTCTCTCTTTCTCTCTAGATTGGCTGACACATGGCTTAAATGAAACAGAGACTTACCAAATTTCCACTTGTCTTTCTGCTGTGTACTCATGGTTATATATTTTTAGCTATAACTGAAATCTGATACTTAAAACACCTTTTTAATAAGGCAATTTGGGGGAAATACACGATTTTCATGTGTAACTAAGAAGATAAAAATTCCATTTCTTTACTACCTGAAGCTGTTCTCATAATTTTTCTCAGCTAATTGACTGATGATATCTATGAGAAAAATGTCTGAATTTCTCAAAAATTTTGCAAATGAAAACTCTATATATTGTCTCCTTTGGGAGAACTCAGGATCCTCAACTATTGAGTTGCCATTTAAATCTAGATTATGTAAAATCACAGTGGAGCATCTGAGAAATTAGAAAAATTGGACACAGAAGTTCATCTTCAGGGATCACAACCTGAATCCCATCCATAGGTTCTAAAATATCAGAATAAAGGTGATTTTGGGGATCATCTAACTAGAGAATCTTTGACACTCTGAGTTGGAGTGGCCCTTAAGGGTCATAGTACTCAACTACTACTATTAGTCAAAACTTCTGATGCTCAAGGAGCCGCTGTTTTAGTACCTACCATGGGTCCTAACAGCTTATCCCAATTATTGTTCACCCCATGCTTTCAATTTTAAAATAAGGAGACTAAATATTTAAGTTTAGTACCTTGCTTAAAGTCACACAAACCTGGACCTAAAACCTAGGTCTTCTCACTCCCAATCAATGGATCTTTCTTCATTTTTTAGCCTGTGGGTTTTTGGCTGGAAGGTCAAAATTTTCATTTTCTACTTTCTATCTTCCTTCATACTCCTTATGATAACACACTGTGGTGGTTTCCACTGTCTTCTTGAGCAGCTGGGGGCTGCCTTCTCAGATGAACAATGGGGCTGAGTTTCCATTTATCATGAAAAGGGCAAATATACCAACCCCACAATTCATTTAGGCTGTGGAATTCTATTAGCACTATTTTTAAAAATCTGCTTAACTGAAATCAATTGTCCTCATGCATCGGAGTGACAAACAATCCAAACAATTTTCTTTGTTATTGGATAGATATAGATAGGCACTGATTCAGAATCAGAGAATTCCAACTTCTAAGCTCTATTCTATCCACTATATTCAATGCAGTAAGGGTTAGAAATGGATTAGTTAAAAGGGGATCTAGATGAAAGTTTTTGAGGAAAGTTGGTGAGACAAGGATAAACAATGACCATAAATTTATATTTCCCCTAATATTTAAAAATACACAGAAATCTATCTGTCAAGGTAAAGGTATAATGTAGGGGAATTTTTGCCTTTCTTGATTCTATCAGATATATAGACAACATATAACTAGTCTATATATATGATAATGAAGATATGCATGGTATATACTTCCCCTATATTTATATTTGATAGTAATATCTTTATATGTGCAGAAAGTAAAATCCTATTATTTGGTTTAAATAACTTTTAAACCATATTATGTGAGTACTAACTTTAAGTAAATGAATAATTATACCTACTAAGTTTAGGAGCAATTTCTAATGAGTAAAAACAACAAAAATTATTATCTTTAAATTCTAGGTATAAAAGCAAAGACTGTCAGAAGTGTATAATGATTTAACTTAGGGTCTGAAAAGCAAAGGGTGAAAAATACTTATAAAAGAAAAATGCAAAAACAAAATTCTGGTAGAAGATACATACAACTCTTCAACACAAAAAGATGTAAAAGCCTGAGAAGTATAAAAATGGGGAGTGAATGCACACAATATATCCTAGATGATTTCTCATCCAGTTAATACTTTCTTTACTTATTAGGTTGGGCTGTTAGAAAATGCACCTATAAAAAAGGTCTTTAGAAATAATCTATCCTCGCAGTTTGAAAAATCTATTCATAGTAGTCTGCTACTGGGTTTAGTAGCAGATGGTCAAAAGAAATCTTATTGATATAATACATAAAGGATATAAAGCCCGTGTTTTATGACAGGGAAGTGGAACCCAGCTAAATTGTCTCATTTTTTCTCACTCTTGTGGCAAGCTCTAAGATAGTCATGTGAAACTCTGTTTCTCTGAGTTTTTCTGAGGCACTGTAGAATAGGAAAAGTGAAGTGTGTTGCAATAAGCCACAAAGTGAATGAGCCTCTTCCCAAAACTCTGATAACTGTTCTCTTTCTGAAAAAGAATTGCTCCTTTAAACTAATGGTCTCTTCTGCTCCACTCTTGGTTCTACGCCCTGGTTTGTGGAACCTCTAGTAGTGTCTTTTTTTGTCTCTTGTTAGTCAGTACAGCAGAAATAAAGCTAAAGCTTATTTCTTATTGTTTTAAGTATTGGCATAGGATTGCTGTAAGGAATAAATGAGGTAGGGTATTTGATATGAGTACCATATATCTTACCATACTGTAACTTGTCAATAAACACTACTTCCTTTACACCTTTGCTCAGAAATCATCCATTTTTTTTCTCTTCCCTCCCATTTTTATGGTTGGATAAACTGAGATTCACAAGTTTGTGTCTAGACACAACTCATTCTTTTAATTCAAGGCTTCTGATCAGTTGTAGATAGCTGAAATTAACCACATTTTTTTCACTTTTTGAGGGTTAGTTTCCTTGGGTTTGTAGAGGCAATAAAAACACAAGCCATAAGTAAGAGATAAGGGAAAACTATGAGAAAACTCACTAGTTCTTGACTAGATGGGTAGCCTGTTCCCAGTCTTAAAGAAAGTCTAATGCTTGGTTGTCAGTTATTCTGCTGCATATTTAGCCTTAATTCTTTTAGCAGACATTTTTGAGAGGAAAATTAAGGTGTTCCTCCAAATATCTGGAAATGCCTGCCCTAGGCAGACACTGTACTGAATTTCTTACATATTTCCACTCTTCTCTCTGGATTCTGGTCTCTACCTGTGTCCTTGGCTCTCCTCTAGAGCAGGGTACTCCATGGAACAGCACAATGAGACCCTGGTGAGGGAGTTTGTCTTCCTCGGCTTCTCATCTCTGGCCGGTCTGCAGCAGCTGCTCTTCGTTGTGTTCCTTCTCCTCTACCTGTTCACTCTGGGCACCAATGCCATCATCATTTCCACCATCGTGCTGGACAGAGCCCTTCACACCCCCATGTACTTCTTCCTCTCAGTTCTCTCCTGCTCTGAGACCTGCTACACCTTTGTTATTATACCCAAGATGCTGGTTGACCTGCTCTCCCAGAAAAAGACCATCTCCTTCCTGGGCTGTGCCATCCAGATGTTTACCTTCCTCTTCCTTGGCTGCTCTCACTCCTTCCTGCTGGCAGCCATGGGCTATGATCGCTACGTGGCCATCTGTAACCCACTGCGCTACACAGTACTCATGGGACACGGAGTGTGCATGGGGCTAGTGGCCGCTGCCTGTGCCTGTGGCTTTTCTGTTGCTCAGGTCACCACCTCCCTGGTATTTCACCTGCCCTTCCACTCCTCCAACCAGCTGCATCACTTCTTCTGTGACATTTCCCCTGTTCTCAAGCTGGCATCTCACCATTCCCACCTCAGTCAGATGGTCATCTTCATGCTCGGTGTGTTTGTTCTGGTTATTCCACTGCTACTTATCCTGGTGTCCTACATCCACATCATCTCTGCCATTCTAAAAATCCCATCCTCTGTGGGACGATATAAGGCCTTTTCCACCTGTGCCTCCCATCTTATTGTGGTAACTGTCCACTATGGTTGTGCTTCTTTCATCTACCTAAGGCCCAAGTCCAATTACTCCTCAAGCCAAGATACCCTGATATCTGTGTCTTATACTATCCTTACCCCACTGTTTAATCCAATGATTTACAGTCTGAGAAATAAAGAGTTTAAATCATCCCTTCGAAGAGTAATAGGACAGACTGTATATACTGTTAGTTGAAGAGCTAGTTTTAACTATTCAGTTAATCATGTGCCTATTAAGTGCCAGGCAAAATGTGTGCTTTCACACATTTTCTCATTTAAGTGCCCAACTATGCTGTAAAGGCATTTTACATATGAGGAAATGAGGCTCAATGGAATAAAAACACTATGGCTCTATCTAACAAGACAATGTGGATGTGGAAAGAGATTACTTTCAGTTAAAATTTCATTATAATTCATTGTTCTAAATATTGGTTATTCAAATATTGTGCAAACTATCCAAGCTGTCTAGTTCCAAGGAACAAAAGAAGAAAATCTGACTATCTTCCCTACTCTTCTTACTTTCAGTTCCCCTTTTCTTGAAGACAACAGGCAACCTTGCCCCGACTGTGGTGGGGTTTTTTTTTTTTCCCCAGGAGTTACCAAGATTGAACCCAGGACCTTGTACATGGGAAGCAGTTAATCAATCCCTGAGAGCTACACCCACTCTCAATGAGAGTTGTTTTTTTCATTTTTTTAAGGAGGTACCAGGGATCAAATTTGGGGCCTCGAACATGGGAAGTGGGTGCTAAACCACTTGAGCTACACCTACTCCCTTTGGTGGTCCTTTTGAGTTCCCGATTCATCTCCTCCATCTCCATATAGAAATGTCTTTGTCAATTTGCCTTTGCTTGGCATTATTTTGTCCTTCCTTTGTCTGAGACTGGAGCCTCTTTACTAGAATCTCTTTCCTATATAATCCTTCCTCTCCATCCTCTATTAGTCCCTGTATTCATTCCCTGATCATCATATCTCCTTATTCTCTTCAAGGCAGCTACAAGCATTGCATAACTGCTGAAATATCTCAAGTAATTCTAAGCAAAATTATTGTGTCAATACTATTAGTGTAGAGAGCTAGAGTCCCAGAATGACAAGAATATCCATCGTTAAGCACTTCACTGACCCCCATGGCATACAGGATGAAGCCCAGAGTCTTTTGTTAGCATGGATTTATCACCTAGCTTCTGTCTATCTCTCCAGCATTATGTCCCTGCATTCCCCATATGATCTTAGTTGTGAACTCTGAACCTAACAAACTATTGGCTACTCCCCAAAGTGATGTGCTCCTGATTTCTGCCATGTTTTCTTGTGTGCTGCTTCTTATTTTTATAATAGCCCTTCTACTTTATTTGACATTCATATCTCTTCTTGTATTTCAAGACAATCACCACCATAATTTTCTCTCTAAAGCTTCTCTTTCCCCCCTGCTGCCAATGAGATCAAGCTCTGCCTTCTTTATGTTCTCATAGCACCTAGGACCTATTTTTAGTATATCTCTTACCATTGCAACAAATGTTTACTCATTGCAAAATAGGTACCAGATACTATTTTAGCTACTGGATAAAAATGATGAACAAGATATATGTGGTCTCTGTCTTCATAAATCTTACAGTCTGGTTTAAGAGGATCTCAATAAACAGATAAACTCCGGGATAAATGCCTTATTAGAAGTTGAGTTATGTGCTATGAAGGAAAAGAACAGGTTTTATGAGAGCAATACTGAAAGAAATCTAATTTAGATTGGATGATGTGTTGCTGACCTCCCTGATGAATTGATGTTTAACCTGTAACCTGAAGGATGAATAGGAGTCACCAAATAAGAGGGGTGACCAGGTGGAATCCTTTTAGACAGAAGGAGCAACATCCACAAAAGCTCTGAAGCAAGAAAGTGCTAAATGAATTGGAGGCAAGCAAAGAAGGCCAGTGTAACTGTTTTTTTTCTTCTTCTTTAGTCTCTCTACAGAGAATATGAACTTTTTAAAGGCATAGATTTTTTATTAACTGTAAACTCATCTATCCAGTTCTTTGTATGGTACCTGCTATGAAAGAAATAAAATATTTAGCTTTATGGATGTTCCTGTCTATGATTAGACAGCAGAAGGTAGAGGAGCTGGAATTAATCCAGGTAACTTATTACCCTTAGTCTGGTTCTCCTCCCAACTTGTCATGCTGTCACTCTGTTCTTGATCACTCTTGAAACACAGTTCCCTAAAAGTGGTGGTAGGTCAGTGTTGCAAGAGACATTCCAGGCAATATTTTATAAGTATGAGCCCCAGGAATTAATGCTGGCTTGAGTCTTCATGGATGCCAGTCCCTAGGTCTCTGATCTAGGAAATATTCTTTGATTACCACCCCTATTCTTTCATCGAAACTACTCTGAGATCCAGGGAAATTTTTCCTTCATCAGAAGGGTGGGAAGACATAGCCAGCAAAACCCCCAAGTCTTATTTTATTTCCATGAGAGCAACTTAACTAAAATAGTTAATGTATCCTTGACCAAATCTGCTCAGTAATTTAGCCAAATTATTTCCTTGTTCACAAAGGGAGGAAATGAGCTAGCATGGAGGCATCTGCACAAATCCAATCTTATACTAATAACATTATTAAAGAATAAACTGTGCATTTGGATTCCTGGAAAGGGAAGGAATCCACAGATTTTTATTTAAGACGACATGTATCTGAAGGTCAGAAAATCTAATTTATTGCCATGATTTTACAGCTCTGTGTTCTTGCACAAGTAGTGTAGCCTGTATGAACCTCAATTTTTATATCTGTAATAATAACTCATATATTTGTGGTGCCTTAAATTCTACAAAGCATTTTAATGGATTTTTCTTCTTTTTTATAGTATTTTAATGAGAGAAGTAGTAGGTCTATAGAAAAAATAGGGTTTCCATATACGCCCCTTATACAGTTTTCCCTATTAACACTTTATATTAGTGTGGAACATTTAACAATTTATGAAACAATATTATTATGATGTAATATTAACTATAGTCCATTAGTTTACATTAAGTTTTACTGTTTGTGTTGTACAGTAATATGGTTTATTAAAATTTTTATTCTAGTAACATATATATTACCTATAATTTTCCTTTTTAACCCTTATTCAAATACATAATTCATTGGTGTTAATTGCACTCACAATGTTGTGCTACCATCACCACCATCCATTATCAAAACTTTTCCAATAACCACAAACAGAAATTTTGTACCAATTAAGCATTAACACCACATTCACTACTCCCATCCTGGCCCTGTATTCTAATTTTTGACTCTATAAACTTGCTTAATCCAATTATTTCATATCAGTGAGATCATACAATATTTTTCCTTTTGAGTCTGGATTATTTCACTTAACACGATATCTTCAGAGTTCATTCATGTTGCCACATGTGCCAGAATTTCATTCTTTTTTATTGCTGAATAATATTACATTGCATGTGCAGAACACATTTTGTTTATCCATTTATTTGTCCATGGACACTGGGTTGCTTCCATCTTCTGGCAATTGTGAATAATGCCACTATGAATAACGGTGTGCAAATACCTGTTCTAGTCCCTGTGTAGTAATTTGATATTATATATTAATCCCACAAAAGATATTGACTATGTTTGTAAACTAGTCTGTTCCTCTGGGTATGATATCCTTTGATTGTATTAAATTCAAAGGTTTTCAATTTACTTGATTAAATCAAGTTTAATGCTTTTATTTAACCACATCAGTAGGGCGTGACCAGCATTGAGTCCCCACCCCCTTGGTGGGCTGATAGAAACAGACACTCATTCAAGAAGACACACAGAAGAAGATACAGAAGAGTAAAGAACTTGGTCATTTCAGTCCTGCCATGTGACAGAAAGGAGAAGGTTCAAACAGCTAAAGCCCTGGGAAGAGAGACAAAGCCCTATGTCAGCCTACAGCCGAGATCAGAAGAAGCTGGGCCCACAGAGTCTTACCAGGAAGAAGGAAGGAGAGACCAGGAAGAGGTCATCACCATCTTGCCTCAGCACGTGGCAACAGACTTTGGTGAGGAAGTAACCTTGAGTTGGACTCTTTAGGGCCTTGTAACTGTAAGCGTCTACCCCAAATAAATACCCTTTGTAAAAGGTGACAGATTTCTGGTACTTTGCATCAGCACTCCTTTGGCTGACTAATACACACTGCTTTCAATTCTTTTGGGCATATACCCAATAGTGGGATTTCAGGTTACTTGGTAATTCTATTCTTAACTTTCTGAGGAAACACCAAACTGTTTTCCACAGTGCTACACCATTTTACATGTTCAAACAATGAATAAGTGTTCCTTTTTCTCCACATTCTCTGCAACATTTCTTATTTTTCATTTTTTTAATAGTAGTTATTCTATTGGGTATGAAATTATATCTCATTGTGGTTTTGATTTTCATTTCCCTAATGACTAATAATGTTGAACATCTTTTCATGTGAAATTTGTAAATTGATATGTCTTCTTTGGGAAAATGTCTATTCAAGACTTTTGCCCAGTTTTAAATTGGGTTGTTTGACTCTTTGTTGTTGAGTTGTAGGGTATCTTTATATATTCAGGAATTAAAGTCTTATCAAATATTTTCTTCATTTTGTCAGTTGTCTTTTTACCTTCATGTGGAATTCTTTTGATGCACAAAAGTTTTTAATTTTGATCAAGTCCAACTTATCTATTTTTTTCTTTTGTTGCTTGTGCTTTGGGTGTGAAGTCTAAGAAACCTTATCTAACTCAAGGCTCAGAAGATACTTCCCTATGTTTTCTTCTAGGAGTTTTATGGTTTGGGTTCTCATGTTTAAGAGTTTGATCCATTTTTATTTGCTTTTCACATATTATGTAAGGTAGGGATGCACCTTCATTCTTTTTTTTTTTTTTTTTTT
>JAKSZT010054308.1:5912298-5934075 GCA_026826555.1 Tolypeutes matacus
ACCCCCTTACGGAAGGGACCCTAGCTGGGCCCGTGGAAATTAATCAAGCACGTCCCACTTTCCGGACTGCCCAGGTTAGCTGAAACTCTGATGTTAGTCAGTAGGAGTGCTAAAGACGGCAGATTCCGCCCCTTCTGGCGCCGAGCTCCAGTGTCACTGGGCTGCTCAGTAAATCAGTTTGAGTGCAGATTCGCGTCTGCTCTCAGCCTGGTGCTGCTTCAGTTCGGCTTATCTGCTCCCCAAAGCTATGGGGCGGTGCAGGCAGCCAGATCGATGTCTAAAAATATAAAATATCCTTCCTTGTCTTCCAACGGAACCCTCCCTTCTTTGGGAAGTGTCCCTTCCTCCTGGCTCCGCAGCGGCCCGGGTCTTATCCCTGGGTGGCTAGGGAAATCAGCTGTGTTCCCCGACCAAAATCCCCCCTCCGGTTCACCGGGTGCTGACTAGCTCGTTTGCTCTGTTCACACAAGGTCCAAGGGGCGCCAGGCAGCCAGCTCCCCAGAAAATAAAACTTTTTCGCCCCGCCCGCGGCTCCAAATGGCCGTTTTATTATTTTTTTTCCGTAACTGCGGGGTTCAGCCGCCTGTGCCAACCTCCACCGGCAGCCTCAAAACTCACGAATCTCCACCGTTCGGTCCACGCCGCCAATCCACGCAGATAGATGTCCCAAGCTTCTCACTCCACACTTGCACAGCACAGACCCCTGGGCAGGACCCCGTCCCCAATCCGCCTTGCTCTGGGAGCTTGCAGTGTGCCCTCTCCTACACCAACGCCATCTTCTCTCATTCTCTGCACCTTCATTCTTTTGCTTATGGATATCAAGCTTTCCAAGCACCATTTGTTGGAGATTATTTTTTCCCCGTTTAGTGGACTTGGAACACTTGTCAAAAATCAATTGGCCATATATGTGAAGTTTTTTTCTGAGCTCTCAATTCCATTCCATTGGTATATACATCTGTACTTGTGCCAGTACCATGCTGATTTGATTAAAGTAGCTTTGCAATAACTTTTAAAATTGGGAAGTGTGAGCCCTCCAGATTCCTTCTCTTTCAAGATGGTGTTTGCTATGCAGGGTCTCTTCTGCATCCATATAAACTTGATGATTGGATTTTCCATTTCCAACAGAAAGGCTGTTGGAATTTTGATAGGGATTGTATTGACTCTGTAAATCACTCTGGGTAGAACTGACATCTTAACAATACTTTGTCTTCCAATTCATGGATATGGAATGCCTTCAATTTATTTATGTCTTCTGTGGTTTCTTTTAGCAATGTTGTGCAGTTTTCCATGTACAAGTCCTTCACATCCCTGGTTAAACTTATTCCCAGATTTGATTCCTTTAGTTACCATTGCAAATGGGATTTTTTTTTTTATTTCCTCTTCAGATTGTTCAACACTCATTTTTATATGTTGATCTTGTACCCCACTACTTTGTTGAATTTGTGCATTAGCTTTAGTGGATTTGTTGTGAATTTTTCAGGATTTTCTATAAATAGGATCATGTCATCTGCAAATAGGGAAAGTTTTACTACTTCCACTCCAATTTGGATGCCTTTATTTCTTTTTCTTGTCAAATTGCTCTGGCTAAAACATCCAGTAAAATATTGAATAACAGTGATGACAGCAGGCATCTTTGTGTTGTCCTTGATCTTAGAAGGAAAGTTTACAGTTATTCACCTTTGAGTATGGTGTTACTTGTGGGTTTCTCACATGAGTTTTATTATGTTGAGGAAGTTTCCATTTCTTCCTAGTTTCCTAACTGTTTTTTATCAAGAAGGGGGTCTAGATTTTGTCACATGACTTTTCTGTATCAATTGAGATGATCGTGTGTTTTTTTTCCCTTTGTTCTATTAATGTGGTATATTATATTAATTGATTTTCTTATGTTGAACCACCTTTGCATAATTGGAACATAGCCTACTTGATTGAGGTATATAATTCTTTTTATGTGTGGTTGGATTTGGTTTTCTAGTAATTTGTTAAGGAAATTGGCATTTAAATTTCCAGGGGATATTAGTCTGTAATTTTCTTGTGGTGCTTTATTTGGCTTTGTTATGAGGGTGATATTGGCCTCATAGAATGAGTAAGGGAATATTCCTACTTCTTCAATTTTTTGGAAGAGTTTGAGCAAGATTGTTGTAATATCTTCTTAGAATGTTTGGTAAAATTCACCAGTGAAGTCACTGGGATTTTCTTCATTGAGAAGTTTGGATAACTGATTCAATCTCTTTGCTTGTTAATTGGTCTGTTGAGATGTTCTATTTCTTCTTGAGTCAGTGTGGGTAATTTGTGTGTTTCTGGGAATTTGTCCATTTCATCTAGTTATCTAATTTGTGGGTGTACACTTGTTCATAGTATCCTTTTATAATCCTTTTTATTTACATGGGGTCAATTTTAATGTCTGCTTGTTCATTTCTGATTTTAGTTCTATGTGCCTTCTCTCTTTTCTTCTTTGTTACTCTCACTAAAGGTTTGTCAGTTTTATTGATCTTTTCAAAGTACCACCTTTTGGTTTCATTGATTGTATTTTTTGTCTGTAAGTTATCTCTGCTCTAATACTTGTTATTTCCTTACTTGTATTTGCTTTGGGTTCAGTTTGCTCTTCTGTTTCTACATCCTTCAGTTTGAATTTGACCTCTGATTTGAGATCTTTCTTCTTTTTTAAGGTAAGCATTTAGAGAAGTGTCCCTCTCATCACTGTCTTTGTTGTATAGAAAACGGGGAACTGTTGGATTCCTCTAGGTTCTTGGCTATGTTGCATAAATGAATTTAAAAACACCAGTTTAGCTAGGCCAGTAAAAAAATTTATTTGGGAAATGGGGGAAAGAACAGAGCTTTCTGAGAAATGGGGAAAGATAGAGAAATACACACCACCATTTGGTGTGGGCTTCTCTAGGCAGAGAGAGCAAGCTCTGTCTTGTGTGGTTACCTTTTAAACTGTTAATTATTCCTCACCCTTGATAATGCTAAGGGGAGGGGCCCCAGTTGTTATTGGTTACCCCACCAATGGTGGGGGCCAATGGTAAGGCCTGTTTGGAAAATCTGGGGCCAAGGGGAGGTCCTGGAAAGAGAATCTGGGACCTCAAGGTTAAACTCAAGTGAGGTGTTGCCTGTCAGCCATGTTGCCTGTCGGCCATGTTGTGGCTCCTCCTCATTTTCCTGGCTAACCTGCCTCAACTCTCCCCATAGAGAGTTCATGCTCTTATTCTTAAGGGGGTGCTGAGGGGTGAAGATCATTCTTCTGTAGTTACTTCCTGCTGATTAGGGCAATAGACTCTGTGTGACAGGGCATAAACCCCTCTGGCTATTCTATTGAGGTCGAGGAAAGATGGGTCCAATACTGTGGTTGGAACTGGCTGAAATCTCTGTGTGACTAATATCTTGTTTTGGAAGGCATTGATTCTGGGAGAAATAAATTTAGAAATTTGAAGATATATGGCCCCACTGAAAAGACAAAGAAGATGGTAGTAAGTGGGCCCCAAAAGAGGCCAGCTATGACATACTGGACCACAAGAGTGAGAAACACCAGGTACCTTCAGAGGCTGCATCCTCCCAAAGTTGGTGGGCTTTATTTTGCAGGTTTTGAATGCTGTTTAGGACTACTTCAGAGAGATTTACATGGAAACAGCATTTTTCCTGGAGGAATAGGCATGTCCTCCCCCCCCCGTGCTGCTGTTAGCATGTTTAGGGCTCTGCAATTTTGCAGTACCACAGCAGCAAGAAAGTCCATTAGCTGTCTTAGAGCTTCTAAGTCATGGCTAGTTTCTTCAATGCTGTTAGTTAACTCTAGGGAGAGATTGTAATAGATAATGGGGTTTGGTATAAATTGCCAATCCCAGTTTTCCACGTGGTGGTTATGTTTAAGACAGCTAAGAGGGGGATAAGAAGAGGCTTTGCCCTTTTAGTTATTGTATAGGTGGAAACTACAGGAAATGAAAAAAGACGAGATTTTTTAAGGGGTGTCTGGCTTGCCTAGGTGTTTGGGCTAGAGTTAGAGGGAACAGCTGGCTTTGACACAGACACTACTTAGCTTTGTCTCTTCAAGAGATATTTCAGGTCATCCAATGACTGGCATGTGTACATCCCATCAGGTGCTTCTGGTGAGCTGGCACTTCCTTGGGCAGCTGGCTTCATTCAGGATAGGTGGACCCAGCTGGCAATTCCTTTAACTTTAACAGCTGCTGGAGTGATCAGAACCACAGAGTAAGGTCCCTTCCATTTTGGCTCTAATTGAGTGTGAGGCCTGTTCTCCTGCCAGGTTTTGATCAGAACCTGGTTTCCAGGTCCTGGGTGAGGAAAGGTTACCCATAGACCATCCTGAAGGGGCTAAGCTGAAATGGGTCCTAGCCACCTTGTTTCCTCTTTCCCTCCTGGTGGGAAAATGCTTAGCCCTGGCAGGAGGCATGTGGGTTTGTCAGTCCTCCCCAGGGTATGAGTGGGACAGGTTCTGGAATAAAGCCTAGGAGAGAAACTGGGTTAAGCACATTTAACTACTTAGAAAATGAAGTTTACCAGGACTTTAAACATGTTCAGTATCCCTCTGCATATGATTTAGAACAGAAAAGATATCATCATAATCATCAGGTATATAGCTATAGCACTCAATACTAATCAATGCACTAACCAATGCATAAGTTTCTCTTTGAGCTGTGACTAATAGATCTAAGCTCCAGGTTTGCAATACCATACATGTTATCTCTTCATGGGAGCAGGCCATGATGTCAGTTGTGCTTACGTTCTACTTCTATCGCCGTGGTAATCACTGCTCCACTTGGTATCCCCTTCACACAGCCAGCATGCTGCAGCACTGTTGACCCCAGAGAGGCTAGGAAGGTGGGCTCCAGTGTTTCATTGGCCTGGTGCATAGCGCCCTTTGGCACTATGAAACAGTGCCAGTCTGGAGGCAATGTCCATTGCACATCTGGCCATACCGAGCCATTGCCAGCTGCTGCAGGAGTCTGAAACTGCATCATACTCTCCATCCACTCCGGGAGCATAACCAGAGATGTAGTAGATACCTTTATTGTTTTAGGGGTCAGTGACCAACCTGGCCAATGACTCAAATGGAGAGGCAACCTGCAGTGTATTGAAGACCTGGTTTGAATATACAAGAGAATTTGAAAATACTGAAGTCTATCTCTTTTGATTTTTTATATACTTTATAAACACTTCCAATGCAGTTTATAACATATCAAATGAACTTAACTATTTTAGCACTTTGCTTTTTACTTCTACACTTTTACCATGATAACATTAATTAACAGGTATTTTCCTTTAGCAGTACAGGAAAAACTAGTTTCTCAATTATTTTATGAAAACCGAAGATTCCCAATGGAATCAAGATTATCTTTCCTTACCACCACTTTAGCATGCAGATTGAGGTGGCCTCTGACAGGTTTCCCTGTTATAAAGTTATTTTTTGTTATTAGTATCAATTTGGTTTCTAATAAATGGCTTCCTGGAATTAGCCACTTACATGCTTCAATTTAGAAGATGCTTTTCACAAACTTCTTATAATTATCCATAACCACATAGACTAGTTACCTCACATTAAAATAAGCTTATTAAATTACAGTTAGCAACCAATGAAATTTATCCATTTGAGAGGGCAGATCTACATTTCCCTCTTTAGCTTAATTTCATTAAACATGCATTTACAACTTTCATCATCTTAAAGATTTAATATTATACAATGTTAATTTATTTCATTGGTATCCTATAAACCTAGGGCACTAACACCCAAGCTAAATAAATTGAAACCATTATGGTTCATGAAGGGAATGTTCTTTTTCCTTCCTTTACAGGAGGCTAAAACCTCTTCTTTAAAAAAATTTTAAAACTGTGAATCAATCTTAAAAGCATACTGACTGCTAGGTTCTAGAATATATGATAATTGTTTACTTTGTTATAATTATAATTTAGAAAAGATCTTTCCATAGCTTTTAAGGACTTTTCCTTTACTTACTGAAATTTGGTAAAAGAATTATTAACTACCCTTATTTTAAGGTTGTTAAAAGATTTAAATTGGGGAATTACAGGACAAACTATGATTTTTGATTCCCCAGCCAGCCTGTCCCTCAGAGCTCTTGTAAAAAGGCCCTAGGGGCTGGGTAGGTCAAAGAGCTCAGGAAAATCTTTTCCCTTTCCCATTAGCTCCTGTATTCAGATTTCTATAGGATCTTTCTATCCTGCTTAGCCTACTGTGGGGTCCAGGAATAATCATTCACATATATAACTGTATATTTAATTTTTAACAATTTGAATAGAGCTCTTTTAAGAATTTTTATCTGTTAATTTGATATTACCATCCCGATGTATGAAGATATACACTGAGCAAATAAGCAGAAACAAATAGAGAGTTAGACACAAAAACATAACTTACTAAAGTTACCTAAAACTTTCATTCTTTTACAAAATAAGTTTAACAGTAAAATAACATTTAAAAGATTTCTTTGAAGTCCTGAAGTGGGACACTTCATCCAGAGAGAAACTCAGCACCCAGACAATGTGTTTAGGAGAGGAACCTTTATTTCCGGCCGGCCAGGGCCTCCTCCAGCAGTATGGAGAGAAGCGGCCCCCGGCTTCCCACGGTGGGTTTCTATAGGGAATTTTAGCAGGGTCAGCATGATAAAGCAACTTTTCTTTGTGTTCAGATACCAGATTAGTTGATTAAAACAAAGCATTAATTTTCTTGCTAAGGAAGGATCCATCTAATTTTACGGAATCGGGAGCAAAACAAGTTCCATTACCTTGCAAGTCTCCTAACGTGAGGCAGGTTCATGTCCCCACCGGCACTGTGTGCGGCTTTCCTGTTCTGAAAGTTTTTGAATATATAAGGGGGCTCCCGGGGTGATGCTCCCGTTAGCCCCTAAGCCCACATAGTAGGGAGGCTGGGGGTTTAGGCATAGCCAGCAATCAGCAGTGATGTTGGGTTGGCTATCATTTAAGAAAGTAAATACTGAAGATAGCATTGCTTGTGAGAGAGTTTTTGATTCGTTTTTAGGAGAACATCCCTGTTGGGCCCCACTAGGTTAGGGGGCAGAGGTTTAAGAATTCCCCTCTGGATAGTGAAAACAGTTCCAGGGTCTTTACCTGTTATGTATAATCGGAGACCCCAAGTTTTACCTCCTTCCCATTTACTATTAAACCCATCCAGGATGTGAACGAGCATGGGGTTCCCTGATCCTATAGCAGGGTTTCCTTGTCGGGTCCCTCTCTGCAGAGAGATGTCTGTGTCCTTAGATACCCAGGGGGCTATGATTTCACAGCCCCAACGTCCACAGTGATATTCTCCTAGGACATTACATTCCGGGGAACCCCCAGTTGGACAGGCGTAGAAGGGAGTTTCAGCTAATGCCTTTTCTATTACTTGGGTGCTGCACCCATAGTAAAGCTTTTTACCTCTACTGGTGGGTTGGCAGGGAATGAACTTTTTGTTTTTCCCAAGTAGGGCACATAGATCAAAGGACATGACAGGTTTTTTTACTAATGGACTGGGTAGTATTTAGGACTTTCCCATCTCCAGCACGAATTACATTCCACACATATTTAGTTAACTGGAATAGGGTGGCCTGAGTCCACAAAATTAACAACAGCATTATTCCCAACTTTAAACTTACATCCATTTTTAGTTCGACTTAATCCGACTAATTTTGACCTTCAAGGGCTCTTTGGTTCGGATGACAGGCCCCTTATCAACGTCCGGTTTTTCGGCGTCCTTTCTGGCAAGTTTTAAATGAGATGCATGTATTCAGTGTCTCTTTCCTGCAACCTTCACAGCTGTAGGGGTTGTGAGGATCACCACATACGGGCCCGTCCAACGAGGTTCAAGGGTCTCAGCTTGGAGTTTTCGTATCCAGACTAGATCTCCCGGTTGGGCCTGCAAAGGAGTAAAGTTAGTACTGGAAAGAGGACAGTGTGCAGATTGTACAGTTTCATTCACTGTCTTTCTAATCCGGTTGAGAACTTTTAGGGAGGAAAAGAGATACTGGTTGTCAAATTCAGTCACGGCTTCTAATCCTATCTTATAGGGGCGGACATAATTTCGTAAGGCGTTATGCCTTGCACATACGGGGTGCACCTAGGTTTTAAAAGGGCAAAGGGAAGGAGACTCACCCAGTTTTCACCAGACTCCAAAGCCAACTTAGTTAATGCATCTTTCAAGGTACGGTTCATCCTCTCTACCTGTCCTGAGCTTTGGGGTCGAAATGCACAATGTAATTTCCAATTTATTCCCAGAGCCTTAGCCAATTGTTGAGTCACCGCTGCTACAAAGGCTGGGCCGTTGTCTGACCCCACTCTTAGGGGTAGCCCAAACCTTGGTATAACCTCAGATATTAATTTCTTAACCACTACGGCTGCCGTTTCACCTTTGGTTGGAAATGCTTCCGTCCAACCTGAGAAAGTGTCCACCAGTACTAGGAGATATTTGTAACCATATTTGCCCAGTTTTAAGTTTGTAAAGTCTATTTCCCAGTGTTCTCCGCGTTCTACCTGCTGTTTCCAGCAAGTAAATTCTGCCATCTGGCAGGACGAGCCACCTTTCCTGCATTGTTTGGGCCCCCAGAATTTTTCCTTTATCTACCTCTTCCGGAGAATACCGGAACGCTGGCACCTCTCGAGTGGGGACAGCCGGGAACAGTTGGAGCGGGGTGACTGGCAGGAGGGCTGCTGCTCACGCTGCTTCATCTGCCAGCCAATTTCCTTTTGCTTGAGAGAGTCTCCTTTTTGCCTGGAGGTCTTGTACTGGTCGGTAGTCAGTACCGCTGGGCTTTTGGACGGGAAGCAAGGGGGTATTCCAGGAGGACTGACAATGCACGAGTATGCCTGCCTCCAGCAACCGACGAATGTGCCCCTCTATTCCCAGCCTGGCCTTATGGCTAATCGGGTATTGCCGGACCTGAGCTGGGGTGGCTGTGCTCCGTAGTTGCACGACTACCGGTGTTTGATGTCTGGCCAGCCCGGGGGAGTTTGTTTCCGCCCACACCCCTGGAACTAGACGTTGGAATTCTTGCAGCAACCAATTGTTGGCAGACTGCCCCTCAGTGTTCACTAGGAGATATTCTTCTGAGATGGGGCAAGTGACTAGGAGAGTCTGTGGCTGCATACCAAACCTCAGCTTAGCGTCACCGTCCTGGAAGGAGATGGTGGCTTGTAGTTTATGTAACAAGTCTCGGCCCAGCAAGGGGTATGGGCAGTCAGGCAAAACTAGAAAAGAGTGTGTAACAGTGACTTTTCCTATGTCCACAGCCCGGGGGGCGGTCCAGGTGCAGGATTCCATGTTTCCAGTAGCTCCTTGGATTAGGGTGCGTCTAGCCGCATATGGTCCTGGGTCAGCTTTTAATGAAGAGAATGTGGCTCCTGTATCGACCAAGAATTCAACTGGATGGCCCCCAACTTTTAATTTTACCATGGGCTCTCGGGGGCTTGACGAGCCCCTGCCCCGTCAATCTGTTAAGGGTAGCATTTTTCCAGTGCCCTTTTTCTTTACAATAGGCACACTGATTTTTATCTAATCCAGGTCTACTTTGTCCTGTTTTTCTTAGGCTCCCTGCTGCTCCCTGAGGCAGAAAGGCTCGTGGGTTTTCACCTGACATGGTACTTAATAGAACTTTGGCTGCTTTCCTAGTTTTCATGGTGTCCACATCTTCTCTGTTGTTGAACACCTTCTGAGCCACCTCCATTAATTCAGAAAGTAATTTCCCTTCAAACCCTTCCAACCTCTGCAACTTCTTCCGGATATCAGGAGCTGACTGAGTGGCAAATGCTATATTAACTGCCGTACAGTTTTTAGGAGCTTCAGGGTCTGTTGGAGTATAATTCCGATAGGCTTCCATTAATCTTTCTAAAAAGGCTGAGGCTGACTGATTGGGCTCTTGGGTAGTTTCGCTTACCTTTGAAAGATTAGTAGGCTTCCGGGCAGCGGCTCGAAGGCCCCGCAAAAGAGTCTGGCGGAACCACTTGAGAGCCTCCTTACCTTGGTCTGAGTGGTAGTTCCACTCGGGGTGGGTAGAGGGAAGAGCCCTTTCAATACGTGCAGGATCTGTGGTCGGCCGGCCGTCATGGCCTAAAATGGGCTTTACTGCCTCCCTTCGGATCCTGTCTCTTTCTTCAGAGGTGAATAGGACCTGCAACAGCTGATGACAGTCATCCCAAGTGGGGTTGTGGGTACTAGGGGTGGTTTCCGGGCCCTTAGTGTGGGGTTTCGTGGGGAGCTGAATCGCGGGCTGGAACGCACAACCTGCAGGACAAGATTTTAGCCCTTTCGGGGTATCAGTTTCCCTTCAGAGGGCCACCCGACTTCGAAGGCTGGCCATTCCAATTCACAGAGCGTCCGAAGAGTCCCGGGGTTGACCTTGACCCCATATCCGGCTGCTGCCTCTCTGACCTCCTGAAAATTCTTAAGAAAGCAGTTAAGGGGAGTCGTAGGACAAGAAGAAGCAGACTGGGGGTCGGATGTGGCTCAACTGGTTGGGCGTCCGTCTCCCATATGGAGGGACCTGGGTTCGATCCCCGGGACCTCCCGGTAAAAAAAAAAAAAGAAGAAGCAGACTGACCCATAGTGACAAGTACGAGTACGAAGGAACACAAGACAGACTTAACAAGCAGGACACAAGACAGACTTAACAAGTAGGACACAAGACAGACTTAACACTTAACACACCTATGATCTACCCCCTGTAGACTACGCAGTGGCCACAGGTGACGCCTCACTGTCTGGCCTGGCTGAGGGATTTGAGCCGCGTCCGGCAACCCTGCAGCCCCTGCTGGATCCAGACTCACCAGGACAGACCAGGTGGTTCCTCAAACCGAATTGCCAAATTTCTCTTGGAGTGTCTTAGCCTGAGGTGTTTCTGGGGCTGAGGAATGTTTCTCAGAGGCCTTCCCCTGAAATCCTCAGTACGGCTAGCTCCGCTCAATCTTGTTGGGGCTTCCAAATGAAGTGGGACACTTCATCCAGAGAGAAACTCAGCACCCAGATAATGTGTTTAGGAGTGTGTATTAGTCAACCAAAGGGGTGCTAATGTGAAATACCAAAAATGGGTTGGTCTTTATAAGGGTATTTATTTGGGGTAGAAGTCCACAGATACCAGGCCATAAAGCGTTAAGTTTCTTCTCTCACCAAAGTCCATTGCCACGTGTTAGAGCAAGACAGCTGCCAGCATTTGCCAGGGTTCAGGCTTCTGGGGTTCCTCTCTTCCCGGGGCTGCATTTCTCTCCGGGCTTAGCTCCTGTTTCCTCCACAAGTTCAGCTGTAGACGATCAGGTGAATGGCTTGCTTCTCTTCTCCTGGGGCCTTCTTTCCAACATCAAAATGGCTTCTCAAAAGACTGCTTCAACTGTCCTTTGCCTTGCCTTTTATATTCGATTTCCCACCCATCAAGGGGTGGGGCTCAACGCCCTAATCCTAACCTAATCATGTCCAGATTAACAGATCAGTTTACAAGCATGGTTTAATTATATTTTTGGAATTCATAATTACATCAAAATGGCCAACTGTTACAGAGAGGAACCTTTATTTTCGGCCGGCCGGGGCCTCCTCCAGCAGTATGGAGAGAAGTGACCCCCGGCTTCCCGCCGTGGGTTTTTATAGGGAATTTTAGCAGGGTCAGCATGATAAAGCATCGGCCTTAAGGGGGTCTGGGTTAATCTTTACTAGGGGTGGGTTTTGCCATCTCCATGGTGACGTGATTGGTCAGGCACGGATGCATAGCCGGGGTATTGTTTTAAGCAGGTTTTGTGGGCCTTAGGAATTTCCATCAGGGTTACTATGCTTAAAAATCTCCATTACAGTCTATTTCTAATTAATCTAATTTGCACTGTGACCATGCAGTTTTGTATGAGAATTTCATTCTTTAATTATTGGCTTATAACCAAAATGTCCCCAATGCTTTAAAATAAAGTTTACAACATTTTTCTTTACTTCAGGGCTTTGTTTATTTCCCATTTTGACTTTGGCAGACCTTGGATGAGCAAGAATAATTCCAGTATACACTCACTGAGGTCATTGAAGCCTCAGGGAAACTGGTTTCTCTCATGAATTGCTGCTTTTAAGATTCCCGACATTGGAGGCGGGTGGCCCACCTCCCCAGTCCTTGGAGATAACAGGACTCCAGCAGCCCCTGGACTGAAAGAGTGGGCAGAGAATTCTACCAGAGGCAATTTAGTTCACACTTGGAGCCAAGAGAGAAAGTGGGGTTATTGGCACCAGTGGAAGGACAGGAGACAGGGGTGTCTCAAGTTTGCTTTTCCCTGAGCCATAGGGGGCAAAAGTTGTCATGAAATAACCATAAGCAAAGGCAAGGGGTGAGGCTAGACCTGAAGTAACTATAAACAAAAGCCAACTCGGTTTATGATTACCATCACAATAGCTGAAGTCTAAGGGCTAGGGGCAGCTAGTTACAAAATAACTACAATCAAAGGTAAGTTTACTTTAAGATTACCCTTACAATAGCTGAAGTCTAGGCTACATCCACCCAGTTATAATAATTTCAGTTACTATCCTTCTGCCGTTTTATAATATAAGGGTATCTATATAATAAACTTAACTCTTAGTTGCTGTTTCTAGTAAGTTTCCACTTAAAAACAATTTGAACACTTCCATTCATTAAGCAACTAAAACAATTTTTTTTTTTTTAAGATTTTATTTATTTATTCATTTATCCCCCCCTTGCTGCTTGTGCTCGCTGGGTCAGCCAACCACGCCGTGCGGGCGGGCTTGCCTTCACCAGGAGGCCCCAGGAACCGAACCCGGGGCCTCCCATATGGTAAACGGGAGCCCCACTGATTGAGCCACAGCCGCTTCCCTAAAACAATTTTATTAATAACAACTTTGTTAAGTTTTTCTGCTTTTTCTGCAGTTGAATTAAATTCCATTTCTGATTTCTTTATATATCAGATTTAATTGTAGGATGGTATTGACATTTAAAGACTTTTTATTTTTTTTTTTTAGGTTATCTTTCACCGTTATCCAATTTGTAACAGGTGAACTCCAAAATCTGATTAAGGCGTTCTTAGGCATGAGCAAATTAACAAATTTAAAGTAAGGACAGGGGGTCGGATGTGGCTCAACTGGTTGGGCGTCCCTCTCCCATATGGAAGGACCCGGGTTTGATCCCCGGGACCTCCCGGTAAAAAAAAAAAAAAAGTAAGGACAGATTAGAAGAGAGAACTTTACACACTTAGCTTGGTTTAGGGAAAGACTTGACTTTAGAATCACCTGGATGCAAAGCTCCTAGTGTCTGTCCATGGCAGAAACTTTGTGCAGGACCCCCAGCTTCGTTTCTCCAGGAAAATCCCTGGGCAGCTCCTAGGTACAAAGTTAAGGAGTCTAGAGAAGCCCTGGCCCTGATGAGACATGAATTGGGGCTGCTCTGTGGACTGTATCCCATCAGTTACTTCCCACAAGGGGTAAAACCTTGCAAACCTATTTTGCTGGAAGGATTGGAGTGTTACAAGGAAATAGGCAGGGAGCTAGGAAAGGCAGGAACTTTTTAATCATAATTGATGGCACATGAGGAGGTTCCTTATTTTACAGGGGAGAGATTTAGTAATTAGATTGCATCTCCTCATCCTTTTAAGGCAGAAGTTATTAGCCTTTTTTTTTTTTTTTTGTTCCATGGGCCCCTTGTTAAGAACCCCTGCTTTAAGGAGACCTAAAGCAGGTCCATGTAGTCTCTGGCCCTCAGATCCATCTGTCCTTTCCTCTCTTACACAGGTTCAACTGGAATTCAGGGTCCCATACAGAGCCCACTCTTGGCCATACTGTGGCCACATGGTGTGACAGAAAAAGATTAGATTAGGCAGGTTGTCCCAATTTAAGAGCCATCCATTATCCTGGGGGAGGTTTAAACGTGTTTGTCAGTTTGGGGGCATCCCACCACTACACCTGGTTGAATGGATTGTTCACTGACCAGTGTCCTGGAAATCGGGGAGCACTGCTCACTGTCCCACCTTCTAGAGATCATGAGCTTTGTCTCTGGGCGTCCCCAGAGCCTTAGAGGTCTTGGGGTTGTCTGGGTCTGGTTTCCAGAACTTAACCCTCAACCTGGGCTTTCCTACTAGGGAAGGGGCTGGCTAGGGACCTTTAAACAGTTTTGCCTACTTTGCAGCAGTCTTAAGAGATGGCTATGAGTGAGCTCACCCCATAGCCACTCCCAGGGGCTGAGTTCCTCACTTAAACCTGACATTCAAAGCCCATAAAAGAGCTAGGGACCAATTGTCTTGTGACTTGCCAGCAAACACCCTCAGGGTCCCCTCTCCCCGCAGACAATCTCCAGACCTCTCCTGCGTGGAGAAGGAGCAAAGCTGAGGGCACTGCTGAGGGTGAGGCTCATGCCTTGCTAACAGATGCATTTTCAGCTTCTAAGGCATTCCAGAGCATCTCACAGACCCAGAATGAGGACAGCAGCAGTTGGAAGAGCAAAGGCACTTTTAATTAAAAGGACTTAACTAGCAATCTAAGGAAACAACACAACAGCGATAGCCATTCTGAACTTAGAAAGGATCTGGTAAACTCCCATCGGACTCCTGCATGACTTAGGCCACGGGCCCAGTCAGGTCTCAAGGGCAGTTTTTCACCCACCACCCAGAACTTCCTTGGATCTACACGGTGCGGGGCCTAGCCCTACTGAAGCCGGCTAGTAAGATAGGGAATCAATAGATGGATCTGGAACCTGGCGAGAGTTCCATGTGGACACTGATACCCCAAGATGGCTGCTGGAAGACCCTCGTGAGATTTCTACCACCCAGAATGAGATTCCCAGAGATTCCCAGGAGAAGCTCCGGATATTCTCCCAGGACATTATCATTGGTCCCCCCCAGGGGGATTGGGGGATTGATGGGTGAGTAATCAATCAAAACAGCAAACACCCGGGACTCCTCCCATGCCATTAGTAAAGGGGTGGAATAATTAACAGTTTAAAAAGCAGGCACAAAGGTCAAATTGCTCTCCTGCTCCTGCTCCTGCTCCCTGCTCCCAGCTCCCACCCTGCTCTTGGCCCTCATGGCTTCTGTGCCCTGCTCTCGCCGTGTCCCCCCTGAGTGGATCAACATGCAAGTAAAACCTGGGCATTTATAATCTATAATGGAAAATTATAGTCTATAAATCAGCACTCTTTATCACTCTTTAGCCCCTTACCCTCTACCGGGGACCCGTGATCTGTTATTTTCTCCCATTTCTCTTCCTTCCCCCCCTTAATAAATTACTGGCCTCACTAACCCGACATGCTCTGAAATTCATTTCTGCAGCATAAGTCAAGAACCTAGATAAAATCCAGTAACACTACCACCTCCGGAGAGGGAGCTGGAAGTCTAGGCAGACTGAGTTTATGTCCTTTGGGAGCTTTTTCAGGAACCTCATAGCCATTAACTCCTTTAAAATGGCAGAACTAAAAGAGGGCACAGACAGGCCTTAAAACTCTGACAGGGGTCAGCGAACACCACTCACTTATTTTTCTCCTGGCTGGCTCACCAAATGAAGATGGGGAAGTGTTGGATTCCTCTAGGTTCTTGGCTATGTTGCATAAATGAATTTAAGAATGCCAGCTTAGTTAGGCCAGTAAAAAGAATTTATTTGGGAAACGGGGGAAAGAACAGAGCTTGCTGAGAAATGGAAGAGAAAGATGGAATACACACCAAGATTTGGTGCGGGCTCCTCTAGGCAGAGAAAGCAAGCTCTGCCTTGTGTGGTTAACTTTTAAACTGTCAATTATTCCTCCCTCTTGCCAATGCTAAGGGGAGGGGCCCCAGTTGTTTTTGGTTACCCCACCAATGATGAGGGCCAATGGTGAGGCCTGTTTGGAATTTGTGGGGCCAAGGGGAGGTCCCAGAAAGAGAAACTGGGACCTCAAGATTTCTCTAATTTCCCTGTACTTTCATCTTTGATATATGGTTTTTCCAGAGTGTATTGTTTAATTTCCACACATTTGTGAATTTTCCAGTTCTACCTCTGTTATTGATTTCTAGCTTTGTTTCCTTGTGGTAGGAGAAGACACACTATATGATTTCAATATTTTAAAATTTATTGTGACTTGTTCTGTGACCTGACATACGGTCTATCCTGGAGAATGTCCCATGTGTGCTAGAGAAGAATGTGTGGCTGTTTTGGTTGAAGTGTTCTGTGCATGACTATTAGTTCTAGTTGGTTTATATCATTCAAGTGTCCTATTTCTTTATTGATTTTTCTGTCTAGATGTTCTATCCATTATGAAAGTGGTATGTTGAAGTCTCCTACAATTTTATAGAACCATTTATTTCTCCCTTCAAATCTGTCAATATTTACTTTATATACTTGGGGGTTCTGCCATTAGAGAGATATATATTTATTATTGTTATGTCTTCTTGCTGAACTGAATCCTTTATCAGTATATAGTGGCCTTCTTTGTCCCTTGTAACAGTTTTTACTTAAAGCTTATTTATCTCACATTAGTACAGGCACCCCAGATCTCTTTTGGTTACTTTCTGCATGGTATATATTTTTTTCCATTCTTTCACTTTCGACTTACTTGTGCTTTGAATTTAAGGTGAGTTTCTTGCAAATAACATATAGTTAGTTCAAGCTTTTTTATTCATTCTGCCAATCTCTGCCTTTTGAATGAAAAGTTTAATCCATTTTCATTTAAAACAAGTACTTATAATGCAGAATTTTCATCTACCATTTTCCTAGCTGGTCTTTGTAAGTCATATCTTTTTGTCCCTCAATTTTTCTATTAGTGCTTACTTTCATTTTTATTTGATATTTTGTAGTGTACCAGTTTTAATCCCTTCTTATTTATTTTTCTTTGTGGTTATCATGGGGCTAAAATATAACATCATAAATATAAATATAAAATGTATAAATATAAAATCAATTTGTTTTGATAACTTAATTTGAATTGCATTGAGATGCACTGTTCCTGTAACCCTCTGTCCCCTCACCATTTTTTTGCACTTGTCACAAATTATATCTTTATACATTGTATGTTAAAAAACCATAGATTTATCATTTTATAAACCATAAAAATAAAAAGTGGAGTTATATACCAAAAAAAAAAAAAAAAAAACCCACAAAACAATAATAGTGGCATTTATAATTATCCTGCTTTAATCCGCTGTCTAGTGTCATTTCCTTTTAGTCTGATGATCTCCCTTTAGTATTGCTTATAGCGTAGGTCTAGTGGTGATAAATTTCCTCAGCTTTTGTTTCTCTGTAAATGCATTGATTTCTACATTTTTGAAAGAGAGTCTCGCCAGATAGAAAGCTCTTAGTTGGCAATTGTTTTCAGCATTTCAATTATTTTGTCTAACTGCCTTCTTGCCAGTATGGTTTCTGATGAGAAATTGGCACTTAATCTTATTTGGATTCCCTTGTATATAATACACTGTTCTTCCCTTGCAGTTTTCAGAACTCTCTCCTTGTCCTTGGGAGTCAGCAGTTCAACTTACTAAGTATGCTTAAGCATGATGTCTTTGAGTCTATCCTGTTTGAGTTTCATTGGGCTTCATTTTTTTTTTTTTTTTTAAAGATTTACTTATTTATTTATTTCTGCCCCCTCCCACACACATACCCTTGTTCTGTGCTTGCTGTCTGCTCTCTGTGTTCTTTTGTGTCTGCTTGTCTTCTCTTTAGGTGGCACCGGGAACCAATCCTGGGACCTTCCGGAGTGGGAGAGAGGCACTCAGTCTCTTGTGCCACCTCAGCTCCCTGGTCAGCTCATTTCTTATTGTTTCTCCTCTGTGTCTCTTTTTGTTGCATCATCTTGCTGCACCAGCTCCCCGCCTGGGCCAGCACTCCTACGCAGGCCAGCCCTCCGCATGGCCCAGCAACTCCATGTGGGCCAACTCACTGCATGGGCCAGCTTGCCTTTCACCAGGAGGCCCCGGGAATCGAACCCTGGACCTCCTATATGGTAGACAGGAGCCCAATCTCTTGAACCACATCCATTTCCTTCATTGGGCTTCTTGAATATGCATGTTCATGTCTTTTGTTAAATTTGGGAAGTTTTCTGCCATTTTTTTCTCTGAATGGTCTTTCTTCCCCTTTTTAATCTTTCTTCTCCTTCTGGGACTCCCATAATGCATATTTGGTATACTTGATGGTATCCCGCAGATCTGTTAGGCTTTTTCACTTTTCAAAATTCTCTTTTCTTTTTGCTCTTCAGCCTGCATCATTCTATTGTCTTGTCTTAGAGTTCATGGTTTCTTCTGTTAGATCCATTCTGCTTTGAAACTTTTTAACAATTTTTCATTCAGTTATTGTGGTCTTCTACTCCAGTATTTCTGTTTGTTTTCTTTTTAAAAATTTCTGTCTCTTTTTTGAGATTCTGATGTTATTAATTCATTATTTTCTTGATATACTTTACTTCTTTCTCAGCGTTTTCCTTTATCTCCTTGAGTGTATCAAGGAACATTTTTTCAAAAGGTTTTTTTTTTTAAAGATTTTATTTATTTATTCTTTTCTCCCCCCCTTGCTGCTTGTGCTCACTGGGTCAGCTAACCATGCCGCGCGGGTGGGCCTGCCCTCACCAGGAGGCCCCGGGAACCGAACCCGGGGCCTCCCACATGGTAAACGGGAGCCCTACTGATTGAGCCACAGCTGCTTCCCAAAAGGTTTTTGATATATCTAAAGTCCAGTCTTCTTTGTTGGTGACTTCTAGATTTTTATTGTTTCTTTGGATGGGCCATCATTTCCTCTTTCTTTGTTTGTCCTGTCATCTTTTGTTGCTCACTGTACATTTTAATATTTCAGTGTGTAACTCTTGGATTTACTCCCTGAGCTCTCTGATTGTGGTGTTGCAGCCAGCAGAAATAAACCCAAACAGCACTCTTGGGAGTACAGATGAACAAAGTTTTATTATGTGCGGGCCCAGGGGAGAGTCAAGTCTCCAAAAAATCTGAGCCCCGTTTTTTGATTTTCATAAGTTCATATAGGTACACTAAGCGGGCAAACTCCTGAGCAAGTGGGCAGGCAGGGTTACAAAAGCAGAGAAACAAGATTAGCTTATCTTCCTAAAAGCAGAAGCCCATTAGGGAGAAAAAGAGTCATTATCTGTTTAGCATTGTATATTTCAATTCAAAGGGGCAGCCAGGGAGTGCTTATCTTCCTGATGTGGATTCCCTGGAGAAAAAGAAGGGGAAGGAGGGGAGAAAGGGACCAGGAACCAAGGGGAGTTTATTTTCCTAAAACTGTGGGTTTCTGCCGAGGGGGTGGGGTTAGGGTCTGGGCACTTCCCTTATCAATGGGAGCCCAGGACCTGGCTACCCCTCCCTAAATGAAATATAATCCAAAGCACACAACTGCCAGCATAACCTGGACACTCACTAGTTAAAGAGTAACAGGCCTCCCTGGAGGAAAGAATGTACAGATGGTACTGCAAATTTTAATCCTTTCAAGGCTATATACTCCTGAAGCAGGCTAGTAAAATAGGGAATCAGTAGATGGATCTGGAACCTGGCAAGAAGTCCATATAGATATCAATACCCCCATGATGGCTAGCAAAGGGGTGGAATAATTAATGGTTTAAAAAGCAAGTACAAAGGCTGAATCAATCTCTCTCTCTCTCTCTCTCTCTCTCTCTCTCTCTCTCTCTCTCTCTCTCTCTCTCTCTCTCTCTCGCCTTCTGTGCCCTGCTCTGGCCATGCCCACCCCCCCGCATGTATCAGCACGCAAGTAAAACCTGGGCATTTATAATCTATAATGGGAAATTGTAGTCGTAAATCAGCCCTCTTTATCACTCTTCAGCCCCTTCCTCTCTACCTGGGACCTGTGATCTGTTATTTTCTCCCATTTCTCTTCCTTGCCTACCTAAATAAATTCTGCAGCATAGTCAAGAACAGACAAAATCCGATAACGCTCCTTTCCTGTGATAACATCACCAAACACCCTGTTTGTGTGCCTCATCTAACACTTTCAGAATCTTTGTTGTCATACCCTATGAGACCCCATATATTGCCCCTCCTTTTCTTGCTTCTTCGCAGAGTGCTATCTTCATTCTTAGACGGGCTGGTATCAAAGAGCTTCTCCTGTTTGTAAGTCCCAGTAAAGCTCATGTCTAACCATTTGCCTGGTGTGTTCTTTGGTCTTGCAGCTGTGCCGACTCATGCCCTTCAGGAGATGGGTTGGAACACTGGTGCTTAATTTTGTGTCCAGGTACTGATATGACAGAAATTTCCTTTAGTGCCAGAAGCTAATATAAACAAAGAAACCACAAAAAACCACAAAAAACATTTTTCACAGTCTTTACAAATTGGCTCTGCATTGGTGGTCCTGTCCTTGAGTGTTTAGCCATCCTATCAAAAAGATCAGCCTGAGACAAAAATGAGATACATTGACCTCTCTGTCTTTTCTGAGCCTGCATCTTGACCTGGTCTTTTGTTTGCTCATGGCCTTAGGAATTCCCCATTTACTAGAATTTGAATGTCTCTCTCTACTCCCTCTTGGGAGGGATTAGAAATAGACCTTCTGTGCCTCCTGGGTGCTCCATTGTATGACTTAAAACAAGTAATCCTTTGCCCCAGGGCACTTTGGCTTAATTGTTTCTTACACTGATTTAGTTGTTCCCAAGCTGCTTTTCCCTGCAGGGCAAGTTTTAAGAGGATGAGGTTCTGAAGAGTTTTCTTGGTTCATTCCTTCAGACTTTTACCTGATTGATTGGCATGACATACAGGCACCCCTGTATATTCTTAGGGGTTACTCTGCTCCCTCTGGAACATGGCCAAAAACTCACAATAGGAGAGAGCAGGGTGGCTCAAACTGTGCCAGGCTGGGGATGTGGGAGGGGACAGCAAGCATGCCAGGAGCTCCTCCAACTCCTTTTAAAGCTGTATTTTCTCGATTTGGCACTTGCCCAGTTATTGCGAACTTTTAACTGTTTCTGGAGTTTTGAAGATGATGTCTCTGCTAGTTTTTGCTAGTTGTTCAAAGATTTTGTGGGGGAATGGGACACTGGAACATCTATGCCATCTTCTTGATCAACCAGAATCCCTGTAAAACACATTAAATAGTGTTTTTTGAGACTCACAACATATTTCTGTAATAGTTATTATCAGCCCCATTTTTAAGATGAGGGCAAACCAGAGAAATTTCTTTTCCAAGTCACACAAATAGAACTGTGACTCCAGCCATTGCCTGAGCTGATTCTAGGTCCTAGTCTTCGAAACACCTTGCCATCCCTCGCTAGGCCCAAGCTATCTGGCTCAATACTCTGAGAAGACAGTTTTTTTTTTTTGTTTGTTTGTTTTAAAAATAACAATTTTTATTTTTTGAAAGATACTTAGATTACATAAATGTTACTCAAAAATTGTAGGGATTCCCATATGCCCGACTTCCCACACCTCCCACAACCTCCCACATAAACATCCTTCATTAGTGTGGCACATCACCTGCAATGGATATACACATCCTGGGGCTTTGCCACTAAGCATGGACCATAGTTCACATCGTAGACCCCACTCTCTCCCACACAGATCTGCATGTTATATGCTGATGTAAAATGGTCTATATCTGTCATTGTAATGTCACTCAAGATAATTCCCAAGTCCCGAAAAAGCCCCTGTATTACAACTGCTTTTCCTTCTCCCTGACCCCAAAGCGTCTGGTGGCCACTGGCTCCACATTAATGTTGTAATTATTGTCTACAACAGAATGCCAGTAAGTCCAAAGACAGTTTTAATAACTGACAGAGGGGAAGCCGATGTGGCTCAGTGGTTAAGTGCTGGCTTCCCACATACAAGGTCCCAGGTTCAATCCCTGGCCCCAGCACCTAAAAAAAAAAAAAAAAAAAAAAAAAAAAAAAAAAA
>JAKSZT010054308.1:5941126-5974940 GCA_026826555.1 Tolypeutes matacus
AAACCACCACTTAATACAAGGTCTTGAAGATGTTTCCCTACATTTTCTTCCAGTAGTTTTATGGTCCTGGCTTTTATATTTAGATCATTGATCCATTTTGAGTTGATTCTTGAATAGGGGCTGAGATGGGGGTCCTCTTTGGTTCTTTTGGTTATAGATATCCAGTTCTCCCAACAGCATTTGTTGAAGAGATGTTTTTTTTTCCCATTAGCGTGGACTTGGTAGGTTTGTCAAAAACCAGTTGACTGTATAGGCGAGGGTTTATTTCTGGGTTCTCAATTCTATTCCACTGATCGATGTGTCTATCTTTATGCCAGTACCATGCTGTTTTGACCACTGTAGCTTTGTAATATGTTTCAAGGTCAGGCACTGAAATTCCTCCTACATCGCTCTTCTTTTTTAGAATGCTTTTGGCTATTCGGGTGCACTTACCCTTCCAGATGAATTTGGTAATTGCCTTCTCTAATTCTGTAAAGTAAGCTGTTGGGATTTTGATTGATATTGCATTGACTCTTGTGATGGTTAGGCTAATGTGTCAACTTGGCCAGGTAATTGTGCCCAGATGTTTGGTCCAGCAAGCACTGGGCTAATTGTAATACAAGAGCATTTATGGACTTCAATCACCAGTGAGTTTACTGCATAGATGGCTGATTACATCTGCATCATTCAGGGAGTTGCATCATCAGTGGGTGACACTTTTGTCCAGTCAGTTGAATGCCTTAAAAAGGGAAGTGATTGCAACATTCAGAGGGAATTTCCTAGCTTGTCGTTGGACAGCCAACTTCTCCCAGAAACTCATGAAGGACATTTCATTGGACTTTCATCAAAGTCCCTGGTTTGCCGCCTGCCTGCGGAACCTGGACTTGTGCATCCCCTCAGTCGTGTGAGAGACTCTTATAAAATCTCATATTATTGACAGATATCTCCTGTTGATTCTGTTTCTCGAGAGAACACTGACTAATAAAGTTTGGTACTGAGAATGGGGTGGTTCTTGGGGAACAGAGTCTTAAACATGGGATGTCTGAGGTGGTTTTGGGAGTTTTGTAATTGGCTCTCTAGGGGTACTAATGACTCCCTTTCCAATAATGAAGAGGTGGCTAACAGTCCATGGCGTGAGCTGGCAATAAAGCTATGCAAAAGAGCATCACTGGATTCCCCTTACTTATAAGAAGCAAGGATCTAGGTGAGAGTGTTTCAACACCTTAACAGAATTTTGTCTAGTCAATAAGTATAATGACGTTGGCTGGCTCCTCCTAGATACTCTGGATACAGTTACAAAAGAAAGAGATGAGCTAAAGTCTTCAAATTTGAAACTTAAATGCCGCATGAATGATATGAAAGTTTCTACATGTGCCTTGAAAAAAAATCTTGTCTCCTGTAGCCACAGACTTGAGATTATCTGAGAATAAAACTCAGACTCTCATTGTAGGAGTAGCAGAATTACAGAGGAAACTAAAATCTCAACCTCCCAGGGTTTCTGCAATTAAAGTGAAGGCATTGATTGGGAAGGAGTCGAACCCCGAGGATTGGGATGGAGATGTATGGGATGATGATAATATTGGTGGGACATTGGAACCCTAAATTCTGCTGAGACTTTACCAGATAAACCTGTGATGGCCTGCCCTGTGGAGACCACACCTTTTCAAGCTTGTATCATCCAGCCTCCAGCCTGCTCCAGGGAGTCCGGACCTCCTCCCAGCCCTGAGGCAGATACCAGCCTAACTCCAGTATGCACTGCCCAGCCTCCAGCCTGCCCCAGAGAGTCTGGACCTCCTCCCAGCCATGAGGTAGGTACCAGCCAAACTCCACTGCCCAACTTCCAGTCTGCCTTGAGGAATCTGTCTTCCAACCCTGCCAGAAGAAATTAATCCTGTCTCACCAGAAGAAAATGCAAAGGAATGCCCTGAGGTCAGTAGCCTGCAAGACATCTCTAATCCTTCTCCTTACTGCCCCCCCCACCCCTCTTGTCTTTGAGACCCATTACTAGACTAAAATCACAACAAGCCCCCAAAGGTGAAATACAAAGTGTGACCCATGAGGAAGTATGCTATACTCTGAAAGAACTGCATGAGTTTTCCAACTTACATAGACAGAAACCAGGGGAATATGTGTGGGAATGGATACTAAGCATATGGGGTAACAGTGGAAGGAATATAAAGTTGGATCAGGCTGAATTTATTGATAAGGGCCCACTAAGCAGAAATTCTGGATTGAATGCTGTAGCTCGAGGGGTTAGAAAGGGCTCTAACAGTTTGTTTGGGTGGCTGACTGAAGCATGGACCAAACGATGGCCTAGCATGTCTGATGTTGAGATGCCCAATTTGCCCTGGTATACAGTAAATGAGGGGATTCAAAGGTTTAGAGAGATTGGAATGCTAGAATGGATTTACCATTTGAGACCTGTCTACCCCAGGAAAGTCTAGAGGACACACCTTTAACCAGGACTGTGAGGAATAAATTTGTAAGACTAACTCCATCTTCTCTGAAGAGCTCTGTGGTTGCTCTTCTCTGCAGTCCAGATATTACTGGAATCCTTAAACATTATGGGGATGATCAGATCTCGGTCTGGTAAAAGTCAAGTGTCTATAGTAAATTGCCAAAAGTAAGGTGGGTGTGGCTACCACAATGAAAGGGAGATTCAAAGCTGCACACAGAATAGTCTGAGTTGCATGGAGTTATGGCATTGGGTAATAGATCATGCAGTACCTAGAAGTGAAATACATGGGCAGTCTACTAAATTTCTGGATCTGTATAAGCAGAAGAGTTCAAGGTCGAGTGAACAAAACCCTAACTCAAATTACAGACGCAGAGAATCACAACCCCTTAATTCCCAGACTTGAGACAGTTTACAGACCCAGAGCCCCTTGAATGAGGAGAAGGGCAGGTCCCCTTTGGGAAGGATCCTGTTAAACTGCCAAAAATTTATACTGTTAATCTTCCTCCCACCTTTCCCCAGGGAAACCTACAGCCTTTTGCCTGAGTAACTAAGCATTGGGGAAAAGGAAATGATCAGACATTTTGGGGATTATTAGACACTGGCTCCAAAGTCACATTAATTCCAGGAGACCCAAAACATCACTGTGGTCCACCAGTCAGAGTAGGGGCTTATGGTTGATGGAGTTTTAGCTCAGGTCCATCTCACAGTGGGTCCATTGGGTCCCCGGACCCATTCTGTGGCTGTTTCCCCAGTTGCAGAATGCATATTGGAATAAACATACTCAGTAATTGGCAGAATCCCCACATTGGATCCCTGACTTGTGGAGTGGAGGCTATTATGGTTGGAAAGGCCAAGTGGAAGCCTCTAGAACTACCCCTGCCTAGCAAAGTAGTAAATCAAAGGCAATACCAGATTCCTGGAGGGATTGCAGAGATTAGTGCCACCATCAAGGATTTGAAGGATGCAGGGGGTGGTGATTCCCACCACATCCCCATTCAACTGTCCTATTTGGCCTGTATAGAAAACAGATGGATCTTGGAGGATTACAGTAGATTATCATAAACTTAATCAGGTGGTGACTCCAATTGCAACTGCTGTCCCAGATGTGGTATCATTGCTTGAGCAAATCAACACTTCCCCTGGTATCTGGTATGCAGCTGTTGATCTGGCAAATGCTTTTTTCTCAATTGCCATTAGTAAGGACCACCAGAAACAGTTTGCTTTCAGCTGGCAAGGTCAGCAGTATACCTTCACTGTCCTGCCTCAGGGGTATATCAACTCTCCAGCCCTATGTCATAATATTGTCCTCTGGGACCTCGATCATTGTTCTCTCTTGAGAGACATCACATTGGTCCATTATATTGATGATATCATGTTGATAGGACCTACTGAGCAAGAAGTAGCAAAGACTCTAGATTTATTGGTAAGGCATTTGCGTGAGAGAGGATGGGAGACAAATCCAACAAAAACAGAGAGTCCTTCCACCTCAGTGAAATTTCTAGGTGTCCAATGGTATGGGGCCTGTCTAGATATCCCTTCTAAAGTAAAGGATAAACTGTTGCACCTGGCCCCTCCTACGACCAAAAAAGAGGCAGAACGCTTAGTTGGCCTCTTCAGATTGTGGAGACAACACATTCCTCATTTACTGAGTGACCAGAAAAGCTGCTAGGTTTGGTTGGGGACTGGAACAAGAGGAGGCCCTGCGACAGGTCCAGGCTGCTGTGCAAGCTGCACTACCACTTGGACCATATGATCTAGCAGATTCAATGGTGCTGGAAGTTTCAGTGGCAAATAGAGATGCTGTCTGGTGCCTCTGGCAGGCCCCTAGAGGGGAATCACAATGCAGACACTTAGGATTTTGGAGCAAAGCCTTGCCATCCTCTGCAGATAACTACTCCCCTTTTGAGAAGCAGCTTTTGGTTTGCTACTGGGCCTTAGTAGAAACTGAACGCTTAACCATGGGCCATCAAGTTACCATGAGACCTGAGTTGTCTATCATGAGCTGGGTATTGTCTGACCCATCAAACCATAAAGTTGGGCATGCACAGCAGCACTCCATAATAAAGTGGAAGTGGTATATACGAGATAGGGCTCGAGCAGGTCCTGAAGGCATAAGTAAATTACATGAGGAATTAGCCCAAATGCCCATGGTCACCACCCCTGCCAAGTTACCTTCTTTTTCCCAGCCCATAGCTTTGGCCTCTTGGGGAGTCCCTTACAACCAGTTGACTGGGGATGAGAAAACTTGGGCTTGGTTTACAGATGGTTCTGCATGATATGCAGGTACCACCTGAAAGTGGACAGCTGCGGCACTGCAGCCCTTTTCTGGGACATTCTTGAAGGATAGCGGTGAGGGCAAATCCTCCCAATGGGCAGAACCTCTAGCAGTGCACCTAGTTGTTCATTTTGTTTGGAAGAAGAAATGGTCAGAGGTGCATTTGTACACTGATTCATGTGCTATTGCCAATGGTTTGGCTGGATGGTCAGGGACTTGGAAGGAACATGATTGGAAAATTGGTGACAAGGAGGTCTGGGGAAGAGCTATGTGGATAGACCTTTCTGAGTGGGCAAAAAACACGAACATATTTGTGTCCCATGTGAATGCTCACCAGAGGGTGACTTCAGCAGAAGAAGAGTTTAATAATGAAGTGGATCAGATGACCTGCTCTGTGGCTAATGCTCAGCCTCTTTCCCCAGCCACTCCTGTCATTGCCCAATGGGCTCATGAACAAAGTGGCCATGGAGGTAGGGATGGTGGTTATGCATTGGCTCAGCAACATGGACTTCCCCTCACCAAGGCTGACTTGGCTACAGCTACTGCTGAATGCCCAATCTGCCAGCAGCAGAGACCCACACTCAGCCCCAGATATGGCATCATTCCTTGAGGTGACCAGCCTTGTACCTGGTGGCAGGTTGACTACATTGGGCCACTTCCACCAATGGAAGGGGCAGCGATTTGTTTTAACTGGAATAGACACATACTCTGGCTATGGGTTTGCATTTCCGGTACGCAATGCTTCTTCCAAAACTACCATCCATGGACTTACCGAATGTCTTATCTACTGCCATGGCATTCCACACAGCATTGCTTCTGATCAAGGAACTCATTCACAGCAAATGATGTGTGGGAATGGGCACATGCCCATGGAATTCACTGGTCTTACCATGTTCCCCATCACCCTGAAGCAGCTGGATTAATAGAATGATGAAATGGCCTTTTGAAGACTCAATTACGGTGCCAACTAGGTGGCAATACCTTGCAGGGCTGGGGCAATGTTCTCCAGGAGGCTGTGTATGCTCTGAATCAGTGTCCTCTCTACGGTGCTGTTTCTCCCATAACCAGGATTCATGGGTCCAGGAATCAAGGGGTGGAAATGGGAGTGGCACAACTCACTATTACCCCTAGTGACCCACTAGGAAAAAATTTGCATCCTGTCCCTGCAACCTTAAGCTCTGCTGGTCTACAGGTTTTAGTCCCAGAAGGAGGAGTGCTGTCACCAGGGAACACAACAATGATTCCATTGAACTGGAAGTTAAGACTGCCACCTGGCCACTTTGAGCTCCTCTTACCTGTGAATCAACAGGCAAAGAAGGGAATTACTGTACTGGCTGGGGTGATTAATCCTGATTATTAAGGGGAAATAGGACTACATCTACATAATGGGGGTAAAGAAGAATTTGCCTGGAATGCAGGACATCCTCTAGGGTGTCTCCTAGTACTGCCATGCCCGGTGATTAAAGTCAATGGAAAATTGCAAAAAAACAATTCAAGCAGGACTAACAATGGCCAGATTCTTCGGGAATGAAAGTTTGGGTCACCCCACCAGGCAAAGAATCACGGCCAGCTGAAGTGTTTGCTGAAAGTAACGGGAACATGGAATGGGTAGTGGAAGAAGGTAGTGATAAATATGAACTTCGACCACATGACCAGTTACAGAAACGAGGACTGTAATAGTCATGAACCCTTCTTCCTTGTTTCGTTATGAGTATGATTTTCTATGTACACAAAATGAATTTCTTGTTTTCTTCCCCAACCTTTTCCCCATCATATGAAAAGTTATATTAATTTCACGTCATATTATTTAAGGATGTCAAGTTTAAGAGTGAATATTACCCAAGGACTTGCACCCTATTCTGTGGGGAATTAATGCATTTCTGGTTGTATGCAGGGGAGTTGAACTTTGTTAGGCAGAAATATATATGTATGCTTGTCTGTTATTGTTTTTACTTAGAGACTAAGTATGGTTTAGGGTAATATATGGTTGTCAAGTTGACAAGGGGTGGACTGTGATGGTTAAGCTAATGTGTCAACTTGGCCAGGTAACTGTATCCAGGTGTTTGGTCGAGCAAGAACTGGGCTAATTGTAATACAAGAGCATTTATGGGATGTGAGGGCAATCTGGGTGTGACATCTGTCACCCCATTGATCGCCAGGGTTGATTCAGCTGATCTGGCTGGCTAGGTGAGAGTCCCCTTCCTCCCTCACTGCTCCATGTGTGACCCTCCCGAAGCTGCGCCCTCGGTCGAAGAGGACGACCTTTCCCGCTAGAGGAGGACTGTTCTTCAGTCAAGCGTATATGAGTAGCTGCGCTCCCCTGCTAGAAATTCCAAACAAGCTCTCAAGAACATTTATGGACTTCAATCTCCAGTGAGTTTACTGTGTGGATGGCTGATTACATCTGCATCAATCAGGGAGATTGCATCATCAATGGGTGATGCTTTTATCCAATCAGTTGAATGCCTTAAAAGGGGAAGTGATTTCAGCATTCAGAGAGAATTTCCCAGCTCATGTTTGGACAGCCAACTTCTCCCAGAAACTCATCAAGGACCTTTCATCAGACTTTCATCAGAGCCTCTGGTTTGCCTCCTGCCTGTGGAACCTGGACTTGTGCATCCCCTTGGTCGCGTGAGAGACTCTTATAAAATCTCATATTATTGACAGATATCTCCTGCTGATTCTGTTTCCTGAGAGAACCCTGACTAATACAAATCTATAAATCAGTTTGGGTAAGATTAATATCTTCATGATATTTATTCTTCCAATCCATGAACACAGAATGTCTTTCCATTTGTTTAGGTTATTTAAAATTTCTTTTAGCATTGTTTTGTGGTTTTCTGCATATAGGCCCTGTACTTCTTTGGTTAAATTAACTCCTAGGTATTTGAGTCTTTTTGTTGCAGTTGAAAATGGATTTTTTTCACCTGATTTCCTCCTCAGCTTGTTCAGTACTAGTGTACAAAAACATTACTGATTCTTGTGTGTTGATCTTGTATCCTGCCACTTTGTTGAACTCATTTATTAGTTCAAGTAGCTTTGTTGTAGATACTTCAGGATTTTCTAAGTACAGGATCATGTCATCTGCAAACAGTAAGGGTTTTACTTCCTCTTTTCCTATTTGGATGCCTTTAATTTTTTTTTTTTCTTGCCTAATTGCCCTAGTTAGAACTTCTAGTACTATGTTGAATAACAATGGTGACAGTGGGCATCCTTGTCTTGTTCCCGATCTTAGAGGGAAAGCTTTCAACCTTTCCCCATTGAGTATGATGTTGGCTGTGGGTTTTTCATATATGCCTTTTATCATATTGAGGAATTTTCCTTTCATTCCTGTCTTTTGAAGTGTTTTTATCAAAAAAGGATGCTGGATTTTGTCGAATGCCTTTTCTGCATCTATTGAGATGATCATGTGTTTTTTTCCCTTCAATTTGTTAATGTGGTGTATTACATTGATTGATTTTCTTATGTTGAAACAGCCTTGCATACCAAGAATAAATCCCACTTAGTCGTGATGTATAAGTCTTTTGATATACTGTTGGGTTTAATTTGCAAGTATTTTGTTGAGAATTTTTGCAACTATGTTTGTTAGAGAGATTGGTCTGTAATTTTCTTTTCCTGTGAAATCTTTATCTGGCTTTGGTATTAGGGTGATGTTGGCTTCATAAAATGTGTTGGGTAATAATTCCCTCCTCTTCAATTTTTTGGAGGAGTTTAAACAGAATTGGTGTTAATTCTTTTCGAAATGCTTGGTAGAATTCACCTGTGAAGCCATCTGGTCCTGGACTTTTCTTTGCTGGGAGATTTTTGATGACGGATTCAATCTCCTTAAATGTGATTGGTTTGTTAAGTTCTTGTATTTCTTGTAGCGTCAGTGTAGGTTGGTTGTGCATTTCTAGAAATGCATCCATTTCATCTAGGTTGTCTAGTTTGTTGGCATATAGTTTCTCATAATATCCTCTTATGATTCTTTTTATTTTTGTGAGGTCATTTGTAACTTCCCCCCTTTCATTTCTGATTGTATTTATTTACATCTTCTCTCTTTTTTTTCTTTGTTAGTCTAGCTAGATGTTTGTCAATTTTATTGATCTTCTCAAAGACATTGGTTTTGTTGATTTTGTCTATTGTTTTTCTGTTCTCATTTTCATTGATTTCTGCTCCAGCTTTATTATTTCTTTCCTTCTGCTTGCTTTGGGATTGGTTTGCTGTTCTTCTTCTAGTTTCTGTAGTTGTTCAGTTAAATCTTTGAGTTTAGCTCTTTCTTGTTTTTTAATATAGGCATTTAAGGGTATAAATTTCCCTCTCAAGACTGCCTTCGCTGTATCTCATAAGTTTTGATACGTTGTGTTCTCATTTTCATTTGTCTCAATATAGTTACTGATTTCACTTGCAATTTCTTCTTTGAACCACTGATTATTTAGGGGTGTGTTGTTCAGTCTCCACACATTTGTGAATTTACTTTTTTCCTGTCTATTATTGATTTCTAGTTTCATTCCATTATGATCTGAGAAGGTGCTTTGTATAATTCCAATCTTTTTATATTTATTGAGAGCTGAATTGTGACCTAATTTGTGTTCTATCCTGGAGAAAGATCCATGGGCACTAGAGAAGAACGTACAACCCACTGAGTTTGGATGCAGTGTTCTGTATATGTCTGTTAATTTTAACCTGTTTATCATATTGTTTAAGTTTTCTGTTTCCTTGTTGATCTTCTGTTTAGTTGTTCTATCTAATGATGTGAGTGGGGGTGTTGAAGTCTCCAATGATTATTGTAGAAATGTCTATTTCTCCCTTCAGTTTTGCCAGAGTTTGTCTCATAAATTTTGGGGCATCCTGGTTAGGTGCGTAGATATTTATGACTGCTATATCTTACTGGTGGGTTGTCCTTTTTATTAATATATAATGGCCTTTTGGATCTCTTATAACTTTTTTGCATTAAAAGTCTGTGTTGTCTAATATTATTATAGCTACCCTTGCTCTTTTCTGGTTACTATTCACGTGGAATATCTTTTTCCAGTCTTTCACTTTTAGCTGGTTTGTATCCCTGGGTCTAAGGTGAGTTTCTTGTAAGCAGCAAATGGATGGCTTGTGTTTTTTTATCCATTCCATCAGCCTGTATCTTTTGATTGGGGAGTTTAATCCTTTCACATTCAATGATATTACGTAAATGCACTATTTACTTCCTCCATTTTATTCTTTGGTTTTCATATGTCATCTTGTTTTTGTCTCTCTTTTTACTCTTTTGGTTTTCCTTTCTGCTATTCTTTCTTCTATACTCTCCTCCAAGCCTCTCCTGTCTTTTTCTTTCAGGTTCTATGGCTTCCTTTAATATTTCCTGCAATGGTGAGTTCTTTTTTGCAAACTCTCTTAGTTTCTGTTTGTTTGTGAACATTTTATACTCACCTTCATATTTGAAGGACAGTTTTGCTGGATAAAGAATTCTCAGCTGGCAGTTTTTCTCTTTCAGTTTCCCAATGGTATCATACCACTGTCTTTTCGCCTCCATGGTTTCTGAAGAGAAATCTGCACTAAGCCTTACTGGACGTCCCTTGTATGTAATCATTTGCTTCTCTGAGAATTTTCTCTTTATCTTTGACATTTGACATTCTGAGTAGTATGTGTCTTGGCGTAGGTCTATTTGCATTTATTCTCATTGGGGTGTGGTGTGCTTCTTGGACAAGTAAATTCATTTCTTTCATGAGAGGTGGGAAATTTTCAGCTATTATTTCCTCAAATACTCTTTCTGTCCCTTTTCCCTTCTCTTCCCCTTCTGGAACTCCCATGACACATATGTTATTGTGTTTTGTGTTGTCATTCAACTCTCTGAGCCCCTGCTTAATTTTTTCTGTTCTTTTCGCTTTCTGTTCCTTTCTCTCTTCAATTTTACTGCTTTGTCTTTTGTCTCACTTATTCTTTCTTCTATCATTTCGAGTCTGCTGTTGTATGCCTCAAATGTATTTTTGACCTTACCTATTGTGTCTTGCATTCCCATGAACTCCGTTACTTTTCTGTTCAGGATTTCAAATTCTTCTTTGCACACGCTCAATATCTTTTTTTTTTTTTTTTTTTTCCGTACGATTAAAATCGTAAATGTTTATTTTAAAGCTAACATTTACATTATGAAATAGAATATAACCTTGACATGGACTCTAAAGGTAAAGTTAAAAGTTTCATGATTTCAGGCTTATGGGGAGTTTGGGGCCATGCCCTCGGGAGCCCCTTGGATCCTCCCACTCCAGGGTGGTTGTGCTGCTTGGGTGCTTTTTTTTTTTTTATCTTCTTGATGTCATTTATCTCTTTAACTATATTGTCTTTCAACTCATTAATTTGATTTTGGAAATTTGTGCCCATCTCACTGATTAGTTCTCTCAAATTCTGCATCTTTTCTGGTACTTCGATGTATTCCTTTTCTTGGGCCATGTCTTCTATTTTCTTAGTATGGCTTGTAATTTTTTGCTGGTGTTTAGGCATCTGGTTAGGCTGTAGTTTACTGAGATGCTCAATCTCTTTCTCCTTAATAGGGATTTAGTGGCAGGAGGCTGTGAGTTACCACAGCTCTTTGATTTTTGGCTTGACCTGGATTGTTAGGATTGTCCTGCTGGTTATTCAAAACTGGGCACTGGACCCAGTAATTGGCTGTAGAGGCGCTTCCTATGGCCTTGGGCAGGGAGGCTATAGAGGCCAGGAAAAGCCTTTCCTACTTATTTTTAATTTTCTTATGTGCACTTCCTTGGTCTGCCAGGAGATGGCGCTCTTTGGCAGCTCTCAATTCAGTGCTTGGTTGGAGTGTATTTGTTGTGACACAGATCAACGTGATAGAGCTTCTTGTCTGGAGGGTAAGAGCCTTGTAATTCAAACTTTCTGAGACAGTTCTCCTGTCTTCTCTGGCAGCCCCTTCCCTTTTCCCAGCTAGGAAATATTTCCACTCCCCTCTGAGTCCTCAACAATCAGTCCCTGTTAGGAGATTGGGAGGTTTGTATATCTTTAGCTCCTTGCAGTCTCCAAGGCAAACAATGGCACAGCCCCACCTGGCCTGGAATGGCCCATGGGTCACCGCAGCCCAAATTTGTGGGTCAGAATCTGAGTCAGTCTTAGGTTGTGTCCCTCTCTCACCCCCTTCCTGGGGTGGTAGATCCCTGGAGCTGCCTTTGTCTGTAGTCGCAGGCTCAGAGGCCAGAGAATTTTAAAGAGTCTTTAGTGTGGGGGAGGGTGCTGGCAGCAGCAGACACTGCTGGTTCCAAGTCATGATTCTGTTGTCGCAATTTCCCTCTTTTGTCCCTCTCTCCTCTGGGTGGTGTGCAGCCTTCACCTGCTGTCCTAAACCCTAGAAGATCTTTTTTGGGGGCTGTTTCAGCCTGTCCTCTAGCTATTTTTCTGGAGAAGAGATTCCTGTGTCTTACTAGTCCGCCATCTTTCCGGAAGTGCCTATTCATATGCATTCTAATTAAATTAAGAAGAAACACATTAGTTTTTTATATTTACTCAAATATTTATGATTTTAATGCCCAACATATTCATATGAATTCATATGATCCAGAAAGTAAACATGGGGTTTCTGGAGCAAGAATAGGTTTTTATTATTTACAGTAATAACTGCATTAGTTCCCCTTACCCTAGTCTTCCAGGGGCTTTTAAATGAGAGCCAAATGTTAGCCTATGTGTACAGGAGTTTGTACTGACATTAGGGATCTGGGAGCTTATATGGGACCAGGATATTTGTCACTCTGTTCTCCTGAGAGAGAACAACCTTTGCTCCCTAATGATTTACAAAACTTTTTTTAAATGTATACAGCTAGTTCCAAAGCTCTGAGTTTCATCCTCCTTTTAAATGTAAATACCTACCTCAGGGAAGGTAAATATCTCACTATCTACTTGGTCATCTTTTACGGTACAAGGCTTGACTTTTAATTTAAGTCCCAGGTTTCTTCACTCCGAAAGCCCTTACCATGAAGAAAAAACATGAAACTATTCACCTTCTGATACCTGAGTGCTTGAATTTCTGTCTGGTAATATTTCCTATTAGTTTGACAAACTTCCTTTATGGTCTCATGAAGTTAAAGTTAGTTGGTGACAAAATCTTTTAGTTTTCCCTTATATGAGTATGTATTTTCCTTTGGTTCTTATTTTGATAGTTTCTAGTTCCCTACCAAGGTTCCTTATGTGCTCATCCATTGTGAGCATATTTTCCTTTACATCATTAGATATTGTTATCATAGGTGTTTTAAAATCTTGGTTTACTAATTTCAAATTTTATTCATAATGGATTTGGCTACATTCTTTCTTGAGAATGGGCCTGATTCATCTTCTATTATATAATTTAAGATTTTAACTAATATCTCATGAACATATGTTGTAGAGATTCTGGATTCTGTTATATTCACTTGAAGATTGATAGACTTTTTAGTTACAGCATACTAATAACTTTATTGGACTCAAATAGAAAACCTGTTTTCTTGGGTGGTAGTACAATTTCTGTTTAATTCTTTTATACTTCTGAACTGCTGTGCATCTTCCCTACACATATGTGGTTCAAGGGTCAGGCAGAGATTTGAGCACAACTTACAGAATTTGAATATTTATTTATCTGGCTCTTTCATGTATAGGCTCCTCCACTCACCTTCCAACAGCCATGGTTACTTCAAACTCTGTCACTTGCTTCTTCATGCCAGAAAGTCAGTTGGTTTTCTTTCTGAGTTTCAGCCTCTGCACACTAGGGCTGACTGTGACCTTTCTTAAGACTAAATCTTGTATCCAAGGGAAACTTTACCCTTTCTTCTCCCTTCTATAATTTGGAAAGGTGGGTATTTAAGCAGAAAGCTTCAGAAATGGGCTTTATACTTAACACTTTGATCAACTTTCATAAGAAGTCATTGTGTTTGGTGTCTGGCATCAGGGAATGAGATATTTATACAGTAGTCTGATACTAATGTGATTTTAAAATTTTTATCTTTTTACTTTATGGGTCTAATTTCATATTATCCTCTTGGTGTGTGCATCTCCTCAGAGTCCTACTTTTTAGTAGAAACACAGTGAAGTATAAATTATCTTTGAAAATGATAATAATTATTAAGAGAATAATGCTTCTACACAAAAATACCTATCAATGATAGAAGAATGATTACCTTAGCTGCCACTAATCATGCTACAGATACAGTTACATACAGGGCAATAAAAGATGAGCATGAATGCTCCATATTAGACATCAGAATACTCCATATAGGGGATATAAAGTTGGGATCTCATGGAGATTGCGCCTGTGCTAGACTTGAAACCAGAGTTTCTCAGCAGAAAGACAATACACGAAAGTAAACATGAAAGAGTAGCAGTACCTAGTGATTTAAAACAACACTACTCATTCATTTTGCTCATAAATCTGCCATTTGAGGAAGGCTTGGTGAAGATAGTTTGTCTAAACTCCATGCAACATCAGCTGGACAGTTTGATTGGAGGTGAAGTAGCCACTTCCTATATGGCTACTAACAAGGATGGAAGGATGGTCCTGATTGATGGCCAAGGGCTGAGCCAGGGTTGTAGGCTGGCAGCCTCACTTCCTCTCCATGTGGGCTTCTCCATGGATTTGCTTGGGCTTCCTCACACCATAGAGACTGGGTTCAAAGGGTGGCTTTTCTAATAGACAGTGGAAATTGCTAGTCTTTTAAGGCATAGCACCACTAAACTGTATTCTATTGGTAGAAGCAGACATAATGTGCCTGACTAGACTCAAGGGAAGGAGATAGGCTCCTCACATCTCAGTGGCAAGAGGCTCAAAGTATTTGTTGGTAACTTTAATTCTCTACAGTCCTCCCCTGGCCAAAAATTATTTACATCCTTCTTTTGTGCATTATATACTCATTCCCATTCCAAGATCTTCTAAAGTCTCACCTACTTACAGGATCTGGATGGCTCAGGCTTAAGGTTCAGAATCTTGTCATCTAAATCAAGTCTGAGTACAGATGAATCTCCTTAGGTATAGTTAGTTTCTTTAAACCTGAAGTCCTGTGAATTTAAGATGATAGTTGTACGTACCTGCCACATGCAAAATATAATGGTGAGATAAGCATGGGATAACTAAAATAGAAACTCATTTAAAAAATGGAAAGGAGATGCAGAGTCATCACTTTTCCATGGATGTTCTGAAATCCATCTGGGCATGTATTTCCTTGATTAGGGCACATTCCTACTTCTTGGGAAAGATTCTCCATGGATCTTGGCTATAACCTCTGGGTATTTTCCTAACCCTTTGAGTCAAGTTTTCATATACATTAGAAATAGCCAACATTTGAAGACAAGTAGTTTGTTCAGCTTGCTTCCTCTATGTAAGAATATTGGGAATCCAAAGTTGTCTTTCCATTTTATCATCTCTTTCCCTTTTTAACACAAGTTGGTATATACTTTTTTAAAAAATGTGGGTTTCTTATGTTTCATTTTATAATTAATTGCATTAGACAAAATTTATACCCACTTGTCTTCCTTCATTTATCATGGACCACTTTTGAGGGTATTGTATGACAGTGCCCTTAAGGATCTTAAATTTAGACATTTTATGAGACAGGCCTTAGGATATTTAGATGTCCTCTATGCATATCCTTAAATATTTCTGCATTCTAACAAATTTCTTATAGTCATGTACATGAGATCATTACACTGAAGCAATGGTTCCCTGATAATCACCTGGGTTTAGCCTTTGCTCTGATGCCATTTTCTAAATTAAGAATTTTTTGTTGGCATTGGTTGAAGATATGAAACAGATTTATTTTTAAGCTCAGCAAGTCATTTATCTTTTAAAATTCCTCTAAATTCTTCCTAAAGACCTAAAAATTAAATAGCAACTTCTGTTGTCTCTCTTTTCTTATATTTTATCATAGTTTACAATGTTCTATAATCTTCCAAGAAATCTCCCCAGGTAAACCCATGATTTTATTAAATACCATTTCTATTTTCCAAGATATGGCATGTGAAAATGCTGCCAAAGTTCTCAAATTATACATAAAAAGAATACACTATATACAAACCTATAATAATATTTTCCTCTCAGTCCTTTGGTGATTATCAGTAGTCCTCTCAAGGTCCTTCAAGATTTCAGTAACAATCTCTGCAAGATCCTTAGTTGTTCTTGTTACCACCAAATCCCAAAATCAATGCCATGCATTTTAAGTTTTTAATTACAGCAATACCATGGTTTTAGATGCAAAATATATTGTTGTAATTTATTGCTGCATTACAAACTACTTCAAAACTTAGCTGGTTAAAATAAACACAATCATTTATTTTGTACATATTCCTCCAATTTTCACGGGTCTTGGTGGGATCAGGTTTTATTTGCTTCATATAAGGTCAGATGTGGTGATTCAACTGGGCTGAAGAATCCACTTCTAAGATTGCTCATTTGTGTGAGTTGTAAGTTGATGTGGGCTTTTGGCTGTGAGCTCACCTTGGACTGTGCCCAGGAATGTTGGTTTCTCTCCACATGTATTCTCCAAGAGCTGCTTGGGCTTCCTCAAAACATGGTGGCTAGGTTAGAAGGTTGGATGTTACAAGAGCTAAGAAATAGAAGTTGTCAGACTCTAGACAGTGGGACTTAAAAGTTGATATTGCATCATTTCTGTTGTGGTCTATTGGTCAAAAGAATCACTCATGGGAAGCGGCTGTGGCTCGGTCAGTGGGGCTCCCGTTTACCATATGGGAGGCCCTGGGTTCGGTTCCTGGGGCCTCCTGGTGGGGGCAGGCCCGCCCGCACGGCGTGGTTGGCTGACCCGGCGAGTACGGACAGCAAGGGGGGGGATAAATGAATAAATAAATAAAATCTTAAAAAAAAAAGAATCACTCAGCTCACCTGATTCAAGAGAATATATACCCCATCTCTCTATGTGACTGTGTAAAAAAATTGTGTGGCCAATTTTAATCATCTGCACACCTAGAAGGTAGTTAAAGCAAACTTGTGGTTGAACCTTCCCAGCAAAGTATTTCCTGAAGATCTAGTCAGAATCCTTATTTTTGTCATATGTGAAGAACAGAAAATTCCTTAGTGAAGACCTGGGCTTTTCTCCCACTATTCCAATCCTGTAGCATCTCTGACATGTCTTATACAATTTCAGCCCACCAGAATCCCTCAGGGAGATATCTATGAGTTTCTAGCATTTACCTCATTCCCATCTTCAGTATTTGGACTCATTGTCAGAAGGAATCAATATAAAATCTGATATTTTGAGATAGGTAATGGGCTCTGATGAATCTCTTACCATTTTCTACAACTCCAAATATTTCTTTATTTAACAAATATTTATAAAGCTCACATTATATTTCAATACCGAATATGTTTCCTAAGTGTCTGATAAATTTAAGCTACCTCTGCCTTCTAATATTCTATCTTCCTTTCTTTATATCTTTCTCCCCTTCTTGTAGCTTTCAGAAGTGGAATTATGAAATGGCTTAACCAAGAATCTTTTTCTCCAGTATGAGAATAAAAATTGAGGCACTTGGCAAGAAAATCCAAAGCAGATAGTTGCCATTATTATTTTTTATTGATGGTTCCCAGAAAACCTCTAACTATGTAATGAGTCCCCAAAGAATTTCTAGGAAGAAGCCAACTAATCTCCATGGTATTTTAGAAAGAGCCTTCTCTTTGGTCAGCTAATTCACATAGTTTATTTCCATGATTTTACTTGCTAATTGGTAAAATTACGGACAAGGTTGGGCACAATTTGGCAATTGGCTCCCTATGGTGGTAAATGTCTCAATTGCCAACACACTGAATCTGGCTAACGTAAAAGGAAAGAGCATTAGTGTTGCTCATTGAGGCAATACTAAAATGCCCATCGCAAAAAATGCCCTGGTAATGTTGTTCTGTGGGGTAACATGGAGAGTTTTCTTGTTCAGGCCCAGGGAGGTCCTAGAAATGAAATGAAGAAGAACCCTGGAGGATCATGACAGGGGAGACAATTTTGGCAGATTTCACCTGGACGTTTTCAGGAAGTGTGAGAGTGAGAATACACGTATGCCATTGTGTACTAGTGCTCTAATTTGGAGGAATGTACCACTTTAATTTTTATTTAGGCACTTTGATTTCCTTATTGAGAAGAGGTGTGATATTCCAGCCATTTAATTTTATGTCAAATTTAAAAATTGTTGTTTTTTCCTATAACCTATCTATTTGTTTACCCCTACTTATTAGTAGTGAAATGTGATCAAATGACAGAAAGGGGAGCTGGTTATTGGAAAATATATGGGTAAAGATTGAGACCAGGGACAAGAAGAAGGAATGGATATAGGATAATTTAATTTTTTTCACAGGAAGGACAGTTTATTCCTTTCTTTGAAAGGAAGAAAGCAAAAATGTTTTAGAACACGCAATGTATTGGGCGCACAAAGAAATTATTTTTGACTTAGGAAGCATGTGTTGGTGCTTCAGAACCAAGCTTGTATAAAATGAATTATGGGAATCATTATTAATTCACGAATGAACTATTTCACTTATTTATTCATAATTCATTTATTTAAGTAATATATATTTAAATAAAATTGGGTTAAGATGTGAGGATACAAAATGACTAAGTATCTCAATTCTAACAAGGAGACAAATAGGAAAAATAATTTGAGGATAACAAGTTGAGTATTGTGGTAAAGAGAGAAACAAGCTTTAAAAAATGAGAGGAAAACAGAAAACTCTAGGTAGATCAGAGAATGTTCAACAACTGGTGAATTAAAAAGATGTGAAGAATGAATGGGCCACAAGTAAAGACAATAAGTTATTAGAGGCTGAAGGGTCTCTGTCTCTGTCTGTCTCTGTCTCTCTGTTTTTTGTCGTGGCATCTTGAAACAGAAAGCTGTATATAGGGAATATAAGTATTTCTGTGCAATGAAGACTTGATTGTAGAAGTTAAAGAATGAGGTAGTAAATGTAGTTGGAGACATAGCTCCATGTTCCTTTTTTTTCCCCATTCATTGACTTTATCCTATAAGTGATGAATAGTTACTGAATAGGACAATGAACAATCAAGTCATTCTTTCCACTTGTTAAGCAAATAATTTAATTCCAAGCTTAGGGCACTATTACCTATTTCCCAAGTATTTTATGCAGCATTCTAGTCAGGATTAAATGAAGTCAAAGTCTTCCACTCTGAATTTTTGTTTTCCAATTTTAATTCCTGTAGAGATTTCAAGGATGAGTTTGTAAAGGCTGATGACTGATGGGGTCATGGGGTAGCCACTGAGTAATGTGGTCTCTCTGTCCTTTCAGGAACTCCAACTTTCTTTGGCTACCAAGTCTTCTTTCACCCTGGGGATAATGTATAAGAGGGAAAATATCAATGAAGAGGTATCAATGGAGTGGTAAAAACATGGTACTCTGGAAGGATAATGGAGCCTTTATTTTGGTAAAACAGCAAGCATTGTATTCCTTATTTATGAGCAGCAGAGATAAAGGATTTGAGGAGATTTAGAAATAGAAGTTAAAACTCTTGATTGTAGTGTCATTTTGAAAGTTTGTTAAACTTTGTCTTTGCAAAAGAGCAAATGATATTAGCCATTTACCTATCTGTGAGGGACTTCTGGGCAATAATAAAGTGTTTTTCTCAAATTAAAATAAAAAGATTAGCTATGGAGATAGTGGGCGAGACTATTAATAATCAGAAATGAAAATGAGATAGCCATAATTTTTGGTGGATCTTTTGTCTCTTCATTTAGAGAATGAAGTCAGAGAGTCCAAATTGTAGAAGTAGAGTGCTAATACTCTGTCCTATATTAATATATTAAGGGAAGAGTTTGGAAAATACCTGGAGTCAATGACCATCTACTTGGGAAAACTGAAATAATTCGTGTAAGAATATATAATAGCAGATGTGAGTGAAAAGGTAGATTTGGGAAAACCTGGACTATGTAATGTATTTCAACTTTATTTTATAGCTTATTGAAGGTCATTTGGCTTTGTTGTAGGATGAGATCTGTCCTCTAGAAAGATGACAACTCAGCTAATATTGTGGAAGATGGCTTAGAGTGGGAAGAGACAGAATCCAGAGAGGTAATTTGTAAGACTCTTATTATATTCCAGGCAAGAGATAATTTTCTGAAGCAAGGAAAGAATGGATGCCAGAAACAGTGCACAACAAAAATAGATTGGATATGGAGGATGAGAGAAATGTTGGGTTTTAAAAGGTCTACTAAATTTACTGCCTTTATGATTAAGTGGATTTTGAAACACTTTATAAAGATTCAGAATCCAGATGAAGGAAGTGGTTTGGGCAGCAGTAAGAGAGGATGAGTCTATTCTGATTAGTTTATAATCGATATTTAGCATTAATGATGTGCCAGAAGCCTGAGGGAAAGTATCTTGTTTCCCTACTCAGGAATTTAGACGGACCTTGCAAGAAATAGACTGTTGAGTCTTCAAGACAGATATATCAAGGATTAGACATACAACCAAATGGGCAACCAGTGAATGCTGAAACAAACTAAATAATTCTAGGCACATGTTTTCTGTAGAAGGAAACCATGCCAAGTATCCTATAAGAGTTTGTACAGGAGTCATAAAGCTAAGTCTAAGGCAATAGCAGTATTTCCAAATCAAATAAACTTAAAGAAATATCTACATGGAGATGAGATTATGTTTAGCCATGAAAGCGATCTGCATTGTTTAAGTGCAAGCAACAGGAAGATACATCAAGATTGAGGAATACATCAAGAGGAGGAGGGGATGAGATGGGCCCTTAGTTATTGGTGGTTAGATATATGTATTACTAATCAGAATAGAGGAATAATTACTTAAAATTGTAATTAATATAGATAAAGTTTCTTTGGGAAAAAGATTACCAAAATATAGAGGAGAGACTAAGTAAGTGTTCAAGTGGAGAAGATGCAGGATAGACTTTATTTGAGTAAATGTCTATGCACTTCATGTGAACAGTTGCAAATTCACTGCTAAAATCATTGGCAAAAAATAGTAGTTTGGGTGCATATGAATTTTAGATTATTGCTGGTTAATTACAGTAGTTTTTTCTCTACAGACCTACTGTTTTCCATTCAAACCAGCTAGTGCTAGCAATGTTATGAAAGGTAAGTCTTCATAATTCCTCATTTCCAAAGTTCTCTGTGCCTGATCATATCAAAATAATTCCATGGGATCAACTCTCTATGGCCAACTCCACCTCTGTCACTGAGTTCCTCCTGCTGGGGTTCTCCAGCCTTGGGGACCTGCAGCTTGTCCTCTTTGTGATCTTTCTTTCCCTTTACTTGATTATCCTGAGTGGAAACATCACCATCATTTCAGTCATCCACCTGGATCGCAGCCTCCACACACCCATGTACTTCTTTCTATGTGTCCTTTCTATCTCTGAGACCTTCTACACGATTGTTATTCTGCCCAAGATGCTTATCAACCTGTTATCTGTACTCAGGACCCTCTCTTTCATGAGTTGTGCCACACAGATGTTCTTCTTCCTCGGTTTTGCTGTCACCAATTGCCTGCTTCTGGGAGTGATGGGCTATGATCGCTATGCTGCCATCTGCCAGCCCTTGCACTACCCCATTCTCATGAGCTGGAGGGTATGTGGACAACTGGCAGCCACTTGTATTGTTAGTGGCTTCCTGACATCTATGGTGGGAACATCTTTGGTCTTTAGCCTCTCTTTCTGTGGCTCCAATAAGGTCAACCACTACTTTTGTGATATTTCTCCTGTCATCCATCTTGCCTGTGGTGATACCCACATCAATGAACTGGTCATCTTCATTGGTGGGGTCGTTGTACTTGTTGTGCCCTTGTTCTTCATCTGCATCTCCTATGGCTTCATTGTCCGCACCATCCTGAGGATCCCATCAGCTGAAGGCAAGTGGAAAGCCTTCTCGACCTGTGCCTCACATCTCACTGTGGTCATCGTCCACTATAGCTGTGCCTCCTTTGTCTACCTGCGACCCTCAGCCAGAAACACATCAGGCAAAGACAGGCTGGTGACGGTGACCTATACCATCATCACCCCACTGTTGAACCCCATGGTATACAGCCTCAGGAACAAAGATGTCCAGATGGCCCTTCGGAAAATGATTGGGAAGACTGGATTTTTCTCTAAGATTCCATAATTAGAGCAGTTTCAATCTGTAGATGTCTCTGTAACAATTAAAGTCAGGTCAATAATTGTTTAAATCATAAGAGTATCTATTCTATTTATCTGTATAACTCTGTGGCCTCCTGTGAATTCTTTACCATGGTGGGGACCTAATGTTCTCATATGTAAAAGGGGGATAGTAAAATATTCTTCTAAGGATTGTTTTAAACATTAAGAGAGATTACATAATATCTGGACATGAAGGATAACTCTCCTCCTTGTTCTACTCATCCTCTAGATATAATTCTTTGAAGGTTCTTAAATTTTCCTAATGGTACTCATTGCTTAAGGTGATATGCAACTTAAAATACAGTGCCCAAACACAAAGGTGGTTGCTATCTAGAAATATGAAATGATGAAGGAACAAAGTTGTTGTTCTTGTAATTAGGAGATTCAAGATTGGTCACGTCTAGTACACTTTTCTTCTCTGAATATATATTTTGATATATAGAAATATATATGGGATAATATAATTTTATTTTCCTATTTCAAAAGGGTTTTGTTTGTATCAATTAGACAATATGAAGGAATGTGTAAAATGTGAAATCACATAAAATGAAAGACTATTGTAATAATTGAAGATTTTCACATACATACAAGGACCATTTATATCTTTCATATTCTTCAAAATGGCATTTATGGCTGTCTTTTCTGCCAACTCTTTGGAATTACTCCTTGTGTAACACAGAAGGTATGCTACAAAAATGAATGGAAAAGTTCAGTCTTAAGGAGATTTCTCTCCATATCTTTCCACACAGAGTTTATTAAGAAGAGGGAGCTATCTCATTCTCAGATTTACCATTGGACAACATAACAATATCAGATGTGGAAGGATTTAGGGGATCACCTAGTTCCATGTCCCACTTATACAGAATTTCCTTTGTCAGTATTGGGGAGGGAAACCAGCCTCTGCTGACTGATCACCAACAGCTTCCCAAAATGTGCATGTTTTTTTGTACTCAACTCTCATTATTATTTCTCCTCATCTTATCTAATATTTGCCTTTCTGTGATTTTCATACATCCTACTTCTTGTGTCACACAAAATGTCTGATTCAATTTCACAGGTGTTTGAGACAATTATGATGACAATCTGTCTTCCATTATTTAGGTGACCTGAATTTCAGGACTTTGAATGTAGATATGCTGCAGCTTATCAATATTTGTTTTAAAGCAAAATTCATGAAAATTAAGCTCATATTTCCTGTGTGACTTACTTTCTCAGGGCAAAATGTAACTGTACTCTCACTTGTTAATTTTATTTAGATCTTTAAATTATATTATATAAAATCATAAATAATGTTCTCATATTTTAAAATTACTTTCTCTGTTCCTATTACTGTCTCCCATTTTTCAGTCTTATGATAAAGTCTTCTTTTATTTTTATTCTTAGTGCTTAAATAATGAAGGCATTGATGGGACTACATGTCTCCATAAGTACTGCATTTGCCTCCTCCATTATTTTGTTTTGTTTTGTTTCTAGGATGTATGCAATTGCCATTTACTCATGCAATATATATTTTTTAGTAATGAAGTAATATAGATATTTCCTTGATGATTTTTAAACAACATTCTGAAAGAATGTGATTGAGTTAAAAATCTACTTTTTGGAACTATTCAATTTTTATTTGTAGTTTCTTCTGAATTATGCCTGGTCACTTAACATGTATTTTCATTTTGGTTAAAATTTTAGTACATATGTTATTGATATTATCTTAGTTTTATTACCAGAAATATTTTAGTTCACTATATGATTATTTGTGTTTTTTTCATGTGACCTATCTTTGCTTCATAGTGCTAAATTAAAATATTTAACTTACTTGTGTTTATTAGCTTTCATTTGTATTTCTAACAAAATTGATTTATGAATGTTGTTATGGAATCTAGTTTTTAAATATTAAATAAACATTTTGGGATTTAACATATATTTGACCCATAATTCCACTAAGATGATAACAGGGATATAAAAACACATACAAGCACTCATCAAGCAGGCAAGCAGGAGAGGGCAGCAGATGAGAGATGCCAAACCAAATATAGGAACAAGAAAATGGATGATTGATGTGCCTTCAAGAAGAAAAGAGAAAGCTGAAAAACACACATATACAAGAGACCAAAGCCAATCAAAAGCAAACAAGTTCACAAAAGAACCCTAGAGCTGGAATATCTCTTCATGATTGGGCCACCCAGATGGTGCTGAAAAGACGAGGATTAGTTTAATGTCTTCATAAGGAACACACAATTTCTCTATTAGTGCTTCTCAGATCATCTGTGGAGAGGGAGCAATATTCTTTTTCCATTTCATCACAGGCCAATGCTTCAGTAAAATACAATAAAAATTAATTATAACAAAATTAAAGAGAAACATCTGAACTGTTCAATAACCAGTTCAAAAATATGTGTCCATTGATTGTATGCTTGGATGTCTCAGTTATATCAAATTCTATAAAGTTTGTTCAACACTTAACATTCATTTTCCATACCTAGTTCATTACAAATCAATAATGAATTGTTCATGAATTGTCCAAAAACTGCAGGCTACAACTTGAGTATCATTGCTGTGTGTCTCTTCCATGCCACGATAATACTGACAATTTACTGGACGAGCAATGACAGACAGAAAAGAGACATGTTTGAGGAGTTACACTGAAAGCAGAATAATTAAGTATGAGTACTCTTGTAGAATGGAACACCACCAGCACTTTTCCTACACGCAGCCCCCAGAAAGTTGATGGTATTAAATTGTAGTTAGAAATGGGAAGATTTCTTTCTGGGGAAGGTGAGGGGAAGTTAGAGGCTATCTCAACAAAATGTGTAGCTTTGTTTTGCCTGACTTTCCTACATTAGAGCCCTCCAGGCCACAAGGTCTACCAAGTACAGGGAAACTTTAAGCTTTGTAGTCCCGTAGTCAGAAATATAGTTTGACATCCAAGGGTTACCAGACATCTGAAGGAAGACTTAAAACATGAAACATAAGAGCAAAAAATTTCTCAGAGTAAATAGAGACAATGCCTAGAATAGAAAGTATTACAATCAGTATCCTTATATTAAATACTTTGCATCATTGGAAAAGGACAGTAAATCATTGTGATGGTTAATTTTATGTGTCAGCTTGGCTAGGTTTTGGTAGCTTCATCTAACATGGTCTAATTGTCACTATGGAGGTATTTCATAGATGAGATTAGCATCTATAATCAGTTGACCTTATTGGGATCATAAGATGACAAAAACACTTTATATAATTATTTGACAGGTTCTTATTAAATTTATATGTATATGTGTGTGTGTGTGTGTGTGTATACACACAATTCCACACCCAGATATTTGCCCAAAAGAAATGAAAAATATTTCCATACAAATATTTGTACATGAATGCTCATGAAGCTATTCTTTTTTTAACAGCTAATTTGTTTTTTCTTTTATTTTTATTGCCCCCCCTCCAGGATGGCTCCCTTGTCTGTCTGCTCGTTGTCTGTTTGTCTTCTTTAGGAGGCACCGGGAACCGAACCCGGGACCTCCCATGTGGGAGGCAAGTGCCCAACCACTTGAGCCACTTCCACTCCCTGCTAGTTGCATTGTCTGCTGATTTTGTCATCTGCTAGAGGCAGTGACTGCTAGTTGTGGCATCTGCTCATTGCAGCAATTGCAGCATCTGCTAGTTGCGTCTGCTCGTTGTAGCGTTTTGCTTGTTGCAGCATCTGCTCATTGCAGTGTCTGCTCATTTTCTTTAGGAGGCACCAGAAACCAAACCTGGGACCTCCTATGTGAAAGCCAAGTGCCCAACCACTTAAGCCACTTCTGCTCCCTGTTGGTTGCACAGTCTGCTTGTTTCAGTGTCTGCTGGTTGCGGCATCTGCTCCTTGCAGCATCTGCTCCTTGCAGTGTCTTGCTGGTTGCAGCATCTGCTCATTTTCTTTAGGAGGCACCAAGAACCGAACCTGGGACATGTGTCCAACAGCTTGAGCCACATCTGTTCCCCAAATCTCTACTCTTAAGAGCTGAAAACTGAGGAAAAAAACTAAATGTCCATCAGGTAACTGTATAAGCAAATTGTAGTATACAGTGAATAAAAAAGAATGAACTCCTAAGTGTTTTTGTCATCTTACGATCCCAATAATAATGTAAAGGTTTTGTTGGTTGCTTGATATACTCAACAACACTTGCTTTTGTCAGTCTCAGTTTCATTCATCAAGCAGATGTGAGGCAGATTAGTATAGTGAAAGGGGGAAGGCAGCTAAGGCCCGGCAGACAACATGGCCGTGAAACCCCACCCAGAAACCTCCTGAGGGGAAGACTGCCAGAAAGATTCCATGAGACCCCAGCCATGAGATCCCATTAGGGACGAGAATCCCTTTTGGGGTCAAGGAGAAGCCCTGGATACCTTCAAACAAAAGGCCTTATCATTGGCACCCTGAGAGCTAACAGGTGGGGCAACCAGTCAGAACAGCAAACAGCTGAGGCCCTTCCCCGATATTATGAAGGTGGAAGAGGAAAGACTTTAAAAAGCCCTGACATGGGTCACACGTACATGTCTCACTCTGCAATGAGCCCATGGACCATGCACTTTTCTCATTTTCTTGTTTCTTAATAAACTCTTTACCCCCTTGCATACTCTATGGCATGTCCTTAAATTCTTCTGGGCAAAATAAGCCAAGAACCTAGAAGCCCAGAACCCAGAGCTTTCAGCTAACATTATTTGACAAGTTGAGCCAGGAGACAAAGAGGCAAGTAATGCTTCCCAACACCCAACAAGGACTGGTGAGTCCAAACTTTTAATTAAAGCTGTCTGTGCCCTCTTTTGCTTAATTAGTGAGGCCCTGAGATTCTCACCCTGGGCTGGGAGGTTTGTTCCTTACTCCGCCCCTGGGAGGCCCTGAAGTTCCTCTTAATCCATTACCCCTGGCGGCTCTGTTTGCCTGTAAGCTGCTGCTTTATTGCCTCTTAATGTCTGGTTTAACTGCAAAAGTCAGTCCCTGGCAGTGGCCATAAAATGAGCTCTCTCACAGCCACTTTCTAAGATCCCTGAAAGTGTAGACCAAAGGAGAGGTCCTTAGCCAGGCCCTTTCCTAGCAGGAAACCCCAGATTGGAAGCCAAGGTCTGGGAGCTGGACCCAGATGTCTCCCAAGATCTCTAAGGCTCTGGGAGCAAGCAGGGCTCCCAATCTCCAGGATGCTAGTTTGGCAAGTAATCCATTCAACCAGGTCTAGCTGTGAGACATCACCAAGACTGAGAAATGTGTTTATCCCCCAGCCAGGATAATAGGCAGCTTCTAATTGGTACAACCTGCCTACAGGTCTAAAAAGGAAAAGCCTAATATTTTCCTGCCACACCACGTGGCTACAGTATTTCCAAGAGCATGTTCTGTATGGGACCCTGAATTCCAGTTAAACCTGTGTAAGAGAGAAGGAGAGGACAGACAGATATAAGAGCCAGAGAGCACATAGCCATGTCTCCTGAAAAGAATGACAAAATGTACTACCAAACCAGTCAATTAAAAGTTCAGGGAAATTACTCAGAGGCAGAACCTAGAATCCCAGCCTTAATTCAAAGAAAGCTGGTAGAAGCAATAAAAATATCATCTTGGTAGATCCTAAATCTATAGAAGAACAGATCATCCTAGAAACTCCAGTCTGCCTCGGATATCTGTAAAAATCTGCAGAAACTTTCCCTGGGCCCCCAAACTTCCATGAACTTCCTTTTAGAAACAGTCTTTGCAGTTTTCAACAATCAACACCAAGCTGCGAGGAGAAGTAGGGGAGGAGGGGGTAGGCATAGGGTCCAAAAACAGGCTCACCCTTTAACTGCTGCCATGAAAGGCATGTCACCTCAGGGCCATCCTAATCCATGCTCCACAGCAGCAGGAACCTGGCCCCAAGCTGGCTTACCACTTGGATGGGGCTTTTCCCCAAGGGAGAACAGAAGGGGCCTGAAGCCACATGTGAACAATCAACCAGGAGGAGGCTTGGGTGACCTTAGATATGGCAGGTAAGATTGTTAACTTCTTAATTAACATGGGAGCCAATTACTTTGTCCTAGCCTCCACTCCAGACCTCTTCTAACCTTGGTTGTACCTAAAGAGGGGAGTGAATGGGGAATCAAGATCTAGGCCACTTACTAAACCTCTCCCCCTTTAGAATAAGGAAATTCCTCACATACCATCAATTAAGATATTTAAAAAAAAGTTTCCTGACTATTCCTAGCTCCCTGCCTATTTCCTTCTGTATTGGCCAGCCAAAGAAGTGCTGATGCAAAGTACCAGAAATCTGTTGGCTTTTATAAAGGGTATTTATTTGGGGTAAAAGCTTAGTTATGAGACCCTTAAGAGTCCAACTCAAGGTTAATTTCTCACCAAAGTCAGTTGTCACGTGTTGAAGCAAGATGGTGGTTGATCTCTCCTGTTCTCTCCTTCCTTCTTCCTCATAAGGCTCTGTGGGTCCAGCTTGTACTGATCTCAGCTATAGGCTGGCATAGGTCCATCTCTCTCCCCAGGGGCCTTGTCTTTCTTCCCAGGACTTTAGCTGTTTGATCCTTCTCCTTTCTGTCACATGGCAGGACCAAAATGACCAAGTTCTCTCTTCTTCTCTGTATCTTCTTCTGTGTGTCTTCTTGAATGATATAGCCCACCAAGAGGGCAGGGACTCAACCCCGAGTCACACCCTACTGACATGGTCAAATCAAAGCCCTAATCTTAACATAATTTAATTAAAGACATCTCATCTGAATCTAATACAATCAAAGGGGATCACACCCAGAGGAATAGATCAGTTTACAAACATAATCTCTTTTTTTGGAATTCATAAGTAATCTCAAACTGCTACACTTTACCCTTTGAATTCCAATAAGACATTACAATATTAAAAAAAAACACACCTTAAAACAGTAACAATGTTAAGTACAAAATCACATCACAATCAGTTTATAGAAATACAGTTTGTTTTGGGGCAAAGTCCTCTCTGGCTGTAGAACTATGAAACTTACAAAACAATTTATATGCTTCCAATATACAAAGGGACAGACATAGGAAATACATTTGCATTACCAAGAATTAGGGAGGGAAACATGAGTCACTGTTCCCCAACAGTTCTGAAAACCTGCAGGGCATACTCCATTAGATTTCAAAGTCTGAGTGTCATTCTTTTTTTTTTTTTTTTTTAAAGATTTATTTTATTTCTTTATTTCCTCCCCCCCTTGTTGTTTTTATGCTCTCTGTCTTGCTCTTTGTATCCATTCACTGTGTGCTCTCTGTGTCTGCTTGTCTTCTCTTCTTCTCATCTTCTCTTTAGGAGGCACTGGGAACCGATCCTGGGACCTCTGATGTGGGAGAGAGGCACTCAATTGCTTGAGCCACCTCAGCTCCCTGGTTTGTTGTGTCTCTCATTGTCTCTCCTCTTTGTCTCTTTTTGTTGTGCCAGCTCTCTGCATGGGCCAGGTCTCTGTGTGGGCCAGCTCTCCACTCAGGCCAGCTCACTTTCACCAGGAGGCCCCAGGAAATGAACCCAGGACTTCCCATATGGTAGACAGGAGCCCAATCGCTTGAGCCACATCTGCTTCCCTGATAGTCATTCTTAAGATAATGGTTTCTCCTTTCTTGAGGCCTCATGGGGGCCCACCCTTTCCACAGGCTTGCCCAATGGCCATTTTCTTGGTTCCACCCTCATCAAGCATCTGCATGGTGACTGAGCTGCAGACCTCACCCTCCAAGAACATTGGGGTGATGGCCACACTTTAACCAATCTCTGGTGTAGCATCTCAACCCTCTTAGTACAGCGAGGTGGCAGCAACATTCTCCCTGATCTCAAGCATACAGGCCCAATCTCAGAAAAATGAGGTGGCGAACTGGCCTTCCCTAATCTATGGGGAACAGGCCCACCCCTCTCAGAGAACTGGAGTGTCAACCAAACTCTCCTCAGCCCTTGGGGAATATGCTCCACACTCTTTGTAGCCTGGGCAGCAAAACTCTTCCTGAACAGTGGGCTGGAACATCCACCCTCTTCAAATGCCAGGGCAAACTCACCCTCTCTGTATACATGGGTGGTATTCCTCTCTTGGCCTAAAGAGATGTCTTAATTCCAGAAGTCAGCTTCCATGGTTTCCTCTTAAAGCCTTCCTACATCTCTCCCCTCCATGTCCCTTTTAGTCCTGGCTGACAGTGGTTTTGTTCATACATATCTCACAAAAAGTTTGTTAGTTTAGCATGCAGGAAGCAAGGGTCCAAGCCATCAGACAATAACACCTTCCACAAGTCTTTTCTGGATAATTGCATTCTCAATCCGGACTTACAAATTCCAAGTTTAGCTAATTCCTTAAATGGGGTACTATTGTCTGGGGCCTTGATTTCCAGAGGCTTTGAATTTCTGGAATCAGTTTCTGGTTTCTTTGTGCCCAACAATTCAGTTCTCAACTTATCTCTTTCCTCTGATATTTTGCTATAAGCTGCAAGGAGAAGCCAAGCCATATTACCCAAGTTTACTTTGGAAAAGTCTTCAACTAAATGTCCAGTCTTGCCATTTTCAAATTATGCCTTTGATTTAACATTAGGAGTTAATCTTGCTAAGTTCTCTGCAACTTTAAAATACAGATCGCCTTTCCTCCAGTTTCCAGTAATAGTTTCATCATTTCCTTCTAAGGCCTTATCAAAAGTCTCCTTAGCATCCATATTCCTCCCAACAGTCTCTTCAAAGGAATCTAGGCCTTTTCCATCAAGCATCTCACAATTCCTCCAAAAAATACCCCTTACCCATTTATAAAACCATTCTAGCATTTTTGGTATTTGCAAAATCATGGTCCCACTCTCCTGGTACCAAATTCTGTATTAGCCAAAGACGTGCTGATGCAAAGTACCAGAAATGTGTTGGCTTTTATAAAGGGTATTTATTTGGGGTAAAAGCTTACAGCTACAAGGCCCTAAAGAGTCCAACTCAAGGTTAATTTCTCACCAAAGTCAGTTGCCATGTGTTGAGGCAAGATGGCAAGTGATCTCAACTGTTCTCTCCTTCCTTCTTCCTCTTAAGGCTCCATGGGCCCACCCAGCTTCTTCTAATTTCAGCTGTAGGCTGGCATAGGGCTTGTCTCTCTTCCCAGGGCTTTAGCTATTTGAACCTTCTCCTTTCTGTCACATGGCAGGACCAAAATGACCAAGTTCTCTGCTCTTCCATGTATCTTCTTCTGTGTATCTTCTTGAGTGACTGTGTGTTTATATAGCCCACCAAGGGGGTGGGGACTCAACCCTGAGTCACACCCTACTGACATGGTTGAATCAAAGCCCTAATCTTAACATAATTTAATCAAAGACATCGCAGTTGAATCTAATACAATCAAAGGGGATCACAACCAGTGGAACAGACCAGTTTACAAACAAAATCTCTCTTTTTGGAATTCATAAATAATCTCAAACTGTTACACCTTATAACTCTCCAATCCTTCCAGTGAAAAATGCCTCACAGGACTTTACCCCTCTTTGGGAGGTAACTAATGGGACGCAGCCCCCAGAGCAGCCCCAATTCATGTTTCATTGGAGACAGGGCTTCTCTGGACCCCTAGCTCCATACTTAACAGCTGCCCAGGGATTTTCCTGGAGGAATAAAGCTGGAGTGTCTAGCATGAGGTTTCTGCCATGGATGGACACTGAGCTTTGCATCTCAGTGATTCTAAAGTCAAGTCTTTCCCTATGCTTAGTCTGTAAAATTCTCTCTTCTAATCTGTGCTTAAGTTTGTGTTTAACTTTTTAAATCTGCATTTAACTTTTAATCTATATTTAACTTTGTTAGCCTGCTCATGCTTAGTAACTCATAAATCATATTTGGAGTTTGCCTGTTACAAATTGGATAACAGTGAAAGGTAACCTAAAAAGGAGTCTTTACATGTCAATACTAACTTGCAATTGAATTTGATGTATAAAAGAAATCACAAGTGGAATTAATTCAACTGCTGGAAAAGCAGTAAAACCTTTGTAGCATTAATGTTACTAAAAAAATTGTTTTAGTTGCTTAGTTAATAAACAAAAGTGCCCAATTTGTTCTAAAGTAAAAATATATTAGAAAGTATATAAAAATAAAAAGAGCTAGACTTCAGTATCATCAAACTCTCTTGTGCATTCAAACCAGGCCTTCAGTACACTCCATAGTGCCTCTCCATTTGAGTTATTGGCTCGGTTGGTCACTGACCCCTAAAACTATAAAGGTATCTACCACGTCCCTGATTATGTTCCTGAAGTGGATGGAAAGTACGTTGCAGTTTCAGACTCCTGCAGCAAGCAGCAATGGCTCAATATGTCCAGATATAAAGTGGACATTGCCTCCAGACTGGTTCTGTTTCATAGTGCCAAAGGGTGTTATACACTAAGCTGGTGAAACACTGGAGCCTACCCTCCTAGCTTCTCTCTGGAATCAACAGTGCTGCTGCAGGCTGACCGTGTGAAGGACATACCAGGTGGAGCAATCAATACCACAGTAATGTGGATGGAACTTAAACACATTTGGCATTATGGCCTGCTCCAATGGAGAGAAAACAAGTGTGGCTTTGCAAACCTGGAGCTTAGATCTATTAACTGAAGCTCAAAGAGGAACTTGTACACTGACTAGTATCAAGTACTATACCTATGTGCTTGATGAATATAATAATATCTCTTCTATTCTAGATCATATGCAGGAGAATATTGAACAAATTAAAAGTCTTGGTAAATTTGAATTCATTTTCTAAGTAGTTAATGAATGAGCCTATAATTTAAAGGAATGGCTTTCTTAAGTACAGTGTTTATTCTGCTTGTCAAATTCTTGTCTTGTTGCCTATACTGTCTTGGTGAGTTTATGCCTAGGGCAGTGTCTCTCTTCACACCTCTCTTGGCTGTTCTAAGCATAATCACCACCACAGGAAAACTGGGCTTGGCACTTTATACCAAACCCAGTTTGTCTACCACAATCTCTCCCTAGAGTTAATCAACAGCATAAAAGAACTCAAGGAAGAATGCTGTTTCCCATCAACTTTGGGAGGATGCAGACTCTGAAGGCACCTGGCCTTTCTCACTCTCATGGTACAGTACATCATGGCTGGCTCTCTTTTTGGGCCTGCTTACCATCATCTTCTTTATCTTTTTAGTAGGATCCTGTATCTTAAATTCTAACTAAATTTATTTCTTCCAGAATCAACACCTTATTAGTCATGTAGAGATTTCATCCAGTTCCAACTAGGGTGCCAGACTCATCTTCCCTCAACTGCAATAGCATAGCCAGAGGACTTTACACCTTGTCAGGTAGGGCCTACTCCCCCTAACCAGCAGGAAGAAGCTACAGAAGAATGACCATTGCCCTTCAGTACTCTCTTAAAAATAAGGGTGTAAACTCTGAGGGGGGAGTTGAGGCAGGTTAGTGTAGTGAAAGAGGGAAGGCAGCTGAGGCCTGGTAGACAACATGGCCAACAGACAACATGGCCAACAGACCACATGGCTGTGAAACTCTCCCTGAAAGCCTCCTGAGGGGAAGACTGCCAGAAAGATCTTATTAGACCTCAGTGACAAGAATCCCATTTGGAATGAGAATTCCTTTTGGGGTCAAGGAGAAGCCCCAAGTACCTTCAAACAAAAGGCCTCACCATTGGCCCCCTGAGAGCTAACAGGTGGGGCAACCAGTCAGAACAGCAAACAGCTGGAGCCCCACCCCAACATTCTGAAGGGGAAAGAGGAAAGACTTTAAAAAGCCCTGATCTGGGGCCCTGCAGTATGCCCATAGTCCGTGCCTCAGACTGTGTACTTTTCTCCTTTTCTCATTTCTTAATAAACTCTTTACTTCCTTGCTTACCCTATGGTGTGACCTTAAATTCTTTTATGCAACATAAGCCAAGAACCTAGAAGCCCAGAACCCACAGCTTTCCACTAACAGATGTATAATGGTATCCATTTACATTCCTCCTTCCTTCCTTCCTTCCTTCCTTCCTTCCTTCCTTCCTTCCTTCCTTCCTTCCTTCCTTCCTTCCTTCCTTCCTTCCTTCCTTCCTTCCTTCCTTCCTTCCTTCCTTCCT
>JAKSZT010054309.1:0-17848 GCA_026826555.1 Tolypeutes matacus
TTTTTTTTATCCATTCTGTCAGCCTGTATCTTTTGATTGGGGAATTTAACCCATTCACATTCAATGATATTACTGAAAATGCACTATTTATTTCCTCCATTGTATTCTTTGGTTTTCATATGTCATCTTATTTTTGTCTCTCTTTTTATTCTTTTGGTTATCCTTTCTGCTTTTCTTTCTTCTATACTCTCCTCCAAGCCTCTCTCTCCTGTCTTTTTCTTTCAGGTTCTAAGGCTTCCTTTAATATTTCCTGCAAAGGTGGATTCTTTTTGCAAACTCTCTTAGTTTCTGTTTGTTTGTGAATACTTTATATTCACCTTCATATTTGAAGGACAGTTTTGCTGGATAAAGAATTCTCGGCTGGCATTTTTTCTCTTTCAGTTTCCTAATTGTATCATACCACTGTGTTCTTGTCTCCATGGTTTCTGAAGAAAAATCTGCACTAAGTCTTACTGGACGTCCTTTGTACGTGATTGTTTGCTTCTCTCTTGCTGCTCTGAGCATTTTCTCTTTATCTTTTACATTTGACATACTGAATAATATGTGTCTTGGCGTAGGTCTATTTGGATTTATTCTCATTGGGGTACGGTGTGCTTCTTGGACATGTAAGTTCATTTCTTTCGAGAGAGTTGGGAAATTTTCAGCTATTATTTCCTCAAATACTCTTTCTGCCCCTTTTCCTTTCTCTTCCCCTTCTGGAACTCCCATGATGACACGTATGTTCTTGTGTTTTGTGTTGTCATTCAACTCTCTGAGCCCCTGCTCAATTTTTTCCATTCTTTTCTCTCTCTGTTCTTTTCTCTCTTCAATTTTAGCTGCTCTGTCTTCGGTATCCCTTATTCTTTCTTCTATCATTTCGAGTCTGCTGTTGTATGCCTCAAATGTATTTTTGACTTCACCTATTGTGTTTTTCATTCCCATGAACTCCGTTACTTTTCTGTTCAGGATTTCAAATTCTTCTTTGCGTTTGCTCAATGACTTCTTGGTGTCATTTATCTCTTTAACTATATTCTCTTTCATCTCATTAATTTGGTTTTGGAAATTTGTGCTCATCTCACTGATTAGTTCTCTCAAATTCTGCATCTCTTCTGGGACTTTGCTGTATTCCTTTTCTTGGGCCATGTCTTCTATTTTCTTAGTATGGTTCGTAATTTTTTGCTGGTACTTAGACATATGGTTATTTTGTATTTTACTTAGATGCTATATCTCTTTCTCTTTCATGGGGTTTTAGTGGCAGGAGGCTGTGAGTTACCACAGTTCTTTGATTTTTGGCTCAACCTTGATTGTTAGGATTGTTCTGCTGGTTGCTCAAAACTGGGCACTGGACCCAGTAATTGGTTGTAGAGTCGTTTCCTAGGGCCTTGGGCAGGGAGGCTATAGAGGCCAGGAAAAGCCTCTCTTACTTATTAATTTTCTTATGTGCACTTCTTTGGTCTGCCAGGAGATGGCGCTTGTTGGCAGCTGTCAATTCAATGCCTGGTCGGAGCGTATTTGTTGTGACACAGACCAGATCAATGTGATAGAGCTTCCTGTCTGGGGGCTAGGAGCCCTGTGATTCAAACTTTCTGAAACAGTTTTCCAGACTTCTCTCGTAGCGCCCCCCTTTTCCCAGCTAGGAAATATTTCCACTCCCCTCTGAGTCCTCAACAATCAGTCCCTCTTAGTAGAGGAGGAGATTGGGAGGTTTGTATATCTTTAGCCCCCTGCAGGCTCCAAGGCAAACAATGGCGCAGCCCCACCCAGCCTGGAAGGGCTCTCGGGACAGGGCAGACCAAACCTGGGAGTCCAAAGCAGGGTCAGCCCCAGGCTCTCTCTCCCCTCTCCTGTGGTGTCCTCAACAATTAGTCCAGGCTAGAAGAGAGGGAGGTTGGGAGGGTCGGATTTCTCCAGTCCTTCCTAGGCTCCCAGGGCAAACCGCCGTGTGGAAGGGTCCGTGGGGCTCATAACCTGAGTCAGCCTAAGGCTGTGTCCCTCTCTCTCTCCCCTTTCCGGGAGTGGCAGATCCCTGAAGCCCCCTTTGTCTGTGGTCGCAGGCCCAGGGACCCGAGAATTCTGAAGAGTGTGGGGGAGGGTGCTGGCAGCAGCAGAAGCTGCTACTTGCAACTCACAGTTCTGTAGTCGCGATTTCCCTCTTCTGTCCCTCTCTCCTCTGGGTGGTGTGCAGCCTTCACCTGCTGACCTAAACCATAGAAGATCTATTTTGGGGCTGTTTCAGTTTGTCCTCTAGCTATTTTTCTGGAGAAGAGATTCCCATGTCTTATTAGTCCGCCATCTTCCCGGAAGTCACCCTGCTTCCTTCTTGGCAGAATTATTTTATAGAATAGTATGTTTCTCTCCCTCCCCGTGTTTTGATACATCACATTTACCAACAGCTGTGTCAGGAATTCCTTTCTTCTTCCCACCTCCCCAGCCAGGTCAATTTGAGATTCCTCCAGAAGCCTTCTCAAAACCCCACTGTCAGCAGCTGCCATTCCACACAGAACTCTCTGGAGTCTTCCTTTCATGGCACTCATTACTTTCTCATTTTGTTATGTTCTAAGCACCTCAAGGAAAAGGAAGGGCAGACGGCACAGTGAAAGCACAAGACCGAACTGGGCTTAAATTCCAGCGCTGCCATTTATTTGCTGGGCTGCCTGGGCCAAGGTATTTCACTTCTCTGAGCCTCAGTTTCGTCATCTCTAAAACGGGACTATTGTCTGAGTAAGTGAGGTGAGGTAAAGTGGCAAGGACAATGTCTGCACAGAAGGTGGTGGTTGCTGAGGGTGGGATTTGTGTCTGTGTCCTCACGGAATGCCAACATGCTCTTTTGCCCATTGAAGGCACTCGGCAAACATCCACTGAAAGGTGGTGGGTGAAAAGAGATCCTGGGGATCTGAATCTTAGGATACTGGCAGGAAATCGTATCTCAACCTTTTTACTTTTCTCAGCCTCCTTGTTGAATTAAAGATATAAACCTCTAGGGCTTGCTTGTTTTTGTTGTTGTTTTTAGTGATTTATAGTGCCCTTTATGTATACTTGTACACACAGTGAAGTGTCATGATCAGACCAGATCATTTGGGGTTCCTTACGTCAGGAAAGAAGTTGCTTCATGAGAGGAAACCAGCATTTCAGCTAAAGAGGTGAAGGCCTGGACGTTTGGTGAGCACTTACTGAGTACCAAACCCCTCAACTCTGCTAACCAACATAACTCAATACATTGCATGGCACCAATGTACCACCCAAACAACAGAGAGAACACCGAGGTTCAGAGAAGTTAGGAAATCTGACCAAGTACCCAAAGTGAGACAGCAAAACGGAATTCTTACCTCTAAATCCTCTGTACTTTTCCATGCTCTCAGGGCGAATTTCCAGTGGGAGGAGCTGTGACAGAATTGTGACTTGGCCGCTAACCAGCTGCGTGACTTTGGGAGCACGGCTTAACCTTTCTGAGGTTCCAGTCTCTTTGGACCCCTACGTGACCGCCTGGTTCTCCGGCTCGGGTTTTGCACGCCTCTGTGCCCGTCATTGCTAGTCTCTGCAGCCCCCTAGCGGTGCTTTGCCGAACGCGGCACCACGATTCACAAAGGGCTTGTGCAGGCTTCCTGAGCAGGCGAGCTAGGTGCCCCTTAGGCCTTCGCTGGCTGAGAATTAAAATTAAGTGGCCACTGGCTCCACCTCATTGTTATAATTTCTTCCATTGCTAGAATCACCATATGTGAACAATGAGGTGGAGCCAGTGGCCACTAGACACTTTTGGGGCAGGGAGGGGACGAGCAGTTGAAATACAGGGGCTTCTTTGGGATTTGGAGGTTGTCCTGAGTACTGTTGTGGCGACGGATGTAGGCCATTTTAAATCAGCACACACCACTCAGAACTGTGTGGGAGAGAGTGTGGTCTACGGTGTGAGCTGTGGTCTATGGTTGGTGGCAAGGCCCCAGGATGTGTAAGTCCATTGAGGGTGGTGGGCCACACTGTGGGAGATGTTTGTGTGGGATGTGGTGGGAGGTGTGGGAGGTGGGCAACATGGGAATCCCAGTGGGTTCCGTGTAATATTTTGGGTATCTAAGCACCTCTTAAAATATATCTATATATATACATGAATAACATTTTTGTAAGCAAATGCACATATATGCATATATATTTATATATCATTTTGCAAATGTTGGTATTGTGAAAATTTTGATTTTTACCCACAATAAAAAAAAAATAAATAAATAAAATGCATATGAAACACCAAGATATATACAATGAACAAAACCAGTATTATAATAGAACAAATTTGGAGGAATAACACTATCTGATTTCAAGACTAATTATAAAGTAATCAATACATTATAGTGATTGGCATGGAGATAGACAAATAGATAAATGGAGTAGAACATAATTCTACAAATAGACCCAAACTTTTATGTGCAAATGTAAAAAAAAAAAAAAAAAAAAAAAATTAAGTGGGGCTCAGAGCAGACTTGGAGATAGAAACGAAAAGACTGGTTCCCAGAAAACATTATTATTTTTAAAACTTTTGATCTTGTTTGTTCTACTACAGGTCTCACTTACCCTTGAATGACAGGGAACCCCCCAAGCCTAGATAGCAAATTTGCTTTTAATTCACTTATGAAATGACCTTGTTCACCCCACCAACTTTAATATCGTCAGACCGGCTTGGCAGCAATGGGGAGGGCTGAGGGGACACTGTCCTGGGGGCTGACACACTTAGGTTCAAGCTCTGGCCCTGCTGTTTGTGGTGTCACTGGTCACTTCACTTTTCTGGGCGCCAAATTCTTCATCAATAAAATGAGGGTTTTCGTGGCAGGGTTCTTGCAAATTCGACATCGTATGCATGTGACTGGAGTGGCCTCTCCTTTGGAATGCAGATTTGTACCATTCTGTCCATTCTTGTACTTTGCTATTCTTGCCAATGGAAACATGCCTTTCTGAGATCTGGGGTAGAGGGTGTTAGGTAAAGACGTTTTCTGGGGCCATGAAGCTGAATGAAGTGAACAACACGGCCTTGTGTGCCATCTCCATGCTGATGACGCTCACATCTCCACCTCTTCCCTGAGGTCAGACTTAGCATCTAACTACTGCTCCATTTGCACACTAACCCATATCTCAGCCCTAACATGGCCAAACAGTGCTACCGATTCCCCACTCCTTCCAATATCTCCTCACCCAGCCTTTTCTACCTCAGTATGGTACCACCATCTATTTACTTGTTCAGACTTAAAAATCTGGGAACACTATTTGATTCCTCTCTTTTCTTCATATCCCCACATCCAGTTCTTCAGTACATCCCTTGCCTCTACCTACAAAACATATCTCTTTTCTGACAACTTCTTACCATCTCCACTGCCTGCTACAATCCATCACCCTCTCTCCAGCTAGATTACAGTCAGAGCTTCTCACAGGTCCTTGACTTCCCCTCTCCCCCATGTAATCCATCTTCCAGCCAGCCAGATGATCACTCAGTAGAGTGCAGCAGATTGTGTCACCCTCTTTTTTAAGTCCCACCAGTGCATAGAGTCATAGCCAAGCCTACCAGTTGCTGCAGGCCCAGCCCTCACCCTTGCCTCTTCCTCCACTCACCCCTCCCTTCACTCACCTTGCTCTGGCCACCCTGGCTTCCTCTCTGTCCCTGAAGATGCCAAATTCATTCTCCTCACAGGGACTTTCTGCCTTAAATGCTCTTCTCCTAGATCTTTTTTTTTTTTTTTAAGATATATTTATTTTTTAAAATTTATTCCACCCCTCCCTCATGGTTCTCTTTGTTTGTCTGCTCATTGTTTGCTTGGCTTCTATCTGTTGTTCTTGAGCTCTGCTGGAATTTGCTGCACAAGGGGTTTATGGAAATAGGTAGGTACTGTGGGAATTTCCTGCTTTTCTTCTTTTTTTCTGCTGGGTGGACACTGCAAGCTGCATTCCCATAACTTGTTTGTGCACATCAGTGGGCACAAGCTGCTAAGGCCACTTCCACAGCTGATGGATGAATGCTATGAGCTGTCTCCTGATAATGTGCTTGCATGAGTCCAGCAGGATGCTGCTTCAGTTTTTTCTACTGGGTGGTATTGGTGTGGAAATTTATTAGGTTTTCCACCTCTCCTCCTTAGATTCCTATTCTATCCTGTCTCAAATCCCCCCTGAGAGAGTTGTTCACCTTTAATCTTAAGGGGGAGCTGAAGGGTGGCAGTTGTTCTTCTGTATCTGCTTTCCTGAGCAGAAATTTGTTTTGGAATACATCAATCCTGGAAGAGAAAAATTGAGTTAGGAGTTTAAGTATATGAGGCCCTACTTAGAGTGAGTAAAGGATTGCTTGTTAGTAGCAGTGTGCCCCGTTCCATTTTAAATGGAAAGTTAGATGAGCCCAAGACTGGGGGTCTGCAGGCTAGGCCTTAGATTGTTAGACATTGGGGTACAGATCCGGCAAGAGGTTAGGTTAAAGAGGGTGGCGGCCCTTTGGACAGGGTTGAATAAAGGGTGTTTTGGACTGGTTTGTTCTGTCAGGAGATTTGGAGCAAGAAAATTAATTAAAAGAAGAGTTTTTAGGATTGTCACGTTGGTAGCTAAACAAATTTTAATCACTAAGGGGGAGAGAGCATAGCAGTTATAATAGAGGCTATACCGAGGAAGCAGCACCACTAGGGGGCGCCGCAAGGTAAAGGCATGAGGGTGGTGTCATCAAGAAGCTTTTGCTTCTTGAAGAGATACTTCAGGCCATCTGATGGCTGGCACTTGGATGCCTCAGCAGCCACTTCCGGTGGGCCAGGGCTACAGCTAATGGGTTTTATTTCAAAGGCTGCTCAAGCATCTAGGGCACCATGTTTTGCTACGGTCCAGGTGAGGCCATTCCAAACTGATATGAGGGATGGGCAGGTTCTGTTGATATATTTCTGAGGTTATTGAGGTCTTAGGAAAACTTTTTTCCCCATGGTCTGCTGCTTTTAGGATTCTCTATGTTTGAGGCAGGAGACCCCCCACTTTCCAGTCTTTGGAAATTGCAGGGCTCTCGTGGCTGCTGGACTGGAAGAGTGGACATCCAACCCCAAGGGCCAACGACTCCACCAGGCAGCGGTGTTCTTAAAGTTCATGGGGTCCCTCGGGCTCTTGCCCAGAGTGGGTAAATTGGGGTTCACATCTGGCCATGCCTGGTATTATTTATTTATTTGTTTTTGAGTTTATTAGGTCTCCCCAACTAGAATATAATCTTCTTCAGGGCAGAGAATGTATTTCTCTTGTTCACCAGTGATTCCTCAGAGCCTTGAATTGTGCCTATCATATAGCAGGTATACAAAAATATTTATGACATATTAACTGACAAGCAGATGATCATGGCCTATTTTATTAACTCTTTATACAGCTGGGTTCATCATAATAGCATACATTTTTGTCATTCAGAAGAAGTTTTTCCAATCATCGCACCATTTCCCCATTCTCTAGTTTTATTTGAACAGAGTACTTAAGAAAACCATTAGTAGATATAAGGTTTATTTTTGATTATCATGGTAGCATTGGATGAAATATAAAGAAAGAGAACAAATAAATATGTGCTCTGAGCTAGCAGAGATGGAGGCAATGAGGAAGGGTGTATGTGCATGTGTGTTTGTGTGTGCTTGTGTATGTGTTGGGGTGGTTGGGATTTCATTTTATAGTTGAACATGGTAAATGATTTTTAGTTGCATTATCCATTTTTCATAACTTAGCGTGAATAAAGCACCAGGTGATAGCAGGGGGGTATTACTACTCTTTCATGACATTTCAGGCACTTTCCAAGTGGATGAGCTGCTCTACAAGATGGGCAATCAGACACAGCCTCTGCACAGAGGGCTTGCAGCCTGCAGATGGATCAACTGCCATTGATTAAGGTCTATATTTTCGTTATAAAAAACATACACACTGAATGCCCATCTCTGCAAGATATTAGTCAAGGACAGCAGAATCTTAATGGGCCAGGGTGGCCTTGCTCTCTGGGAAATTATGATAGAAAATAAAAAAAACCTAGGACAACCCTGAACAAGTTAAGGAAAAAAAAAAAAATCTGTTGCAATGATTTGCTTACTTGCTATTTACAGTATATTGTGTGGCTCCTCCTCTAGACTGAAAGTCCCTTGAGGGCCAGGATGATCTTTTTCATCTTTGAATCCTCAAATACAGAAAAGGCACTTAATAAATGTTTGTTGACTGAAAAGAAAAAAAAGTAGGAAAATAAAAATGAGAAGGAAAAAACCATGAATATGATTATACAGAAAGAGATGAAGAGCATGCCTTTTATAAATATTTGAGTTGCTTGTTTTTATGGCCATGTTCATCTTTTCTCTTTTTCTTCTCTTCTGGAAAAGGCAAGAACACTTGCATGCCTGACTTCAGTGGCATATTAATCACTTAGAGCTTTTAAGATCAGGAAATCCAGTCGAAGAAGAGAGGTAAACAGAGAGAAACATTCCCATTTAGCTGAAGCAACGTTGCCTAACATTGTGGACCTGGAGAATATGTTCTGTGTTTTATAATCATCAGCATCTTTTTTTTTTTTTTTTTTTTTTTTTACCGGGAGGTCCCGGGGATCGAACCCGGGTCCCTCCATATGGGAAACGGACGCCCAACCAGTTGAGCCACATTCAACCCCGATCATCATCAGCATCTTAGTATCTTTGTTCTCACCCAAGTCGTGAGAGACAAAGGCTATGTATGCATCTTACTTCTTAGCAGCTGAGCTCCCTTCGTTTCTTTTCCCTGCCAGCCACTACCTCCCACCTCACAGCAGAGGAGTCCTAGAGCAATTCTCCCCCTATGGCGGGAGAGGTGGTGAGCTAAGAAGGGGAGGACTGCGACGTCCCCTAGCAGAAAGGGAAGAGGAAAGAGGATGGAAACCCCAGACCAGGGCCAGCCACTGGCCCTGTACTTGTACTTGGCTTTGTAGAAGGGAAGGGACAGAAGAGGGCACTGGGAAGAAAGGACTAGGGCCATCTTGAGACAGATTAAAGTAGGGACCAGGTTTCTCCAGGTTACACTTCCTAAAACTGCTCATGCATCTTAGATTTCAGGATCATCCCTGAACACAGTCCGCTTACATTCTAAGGAGATCACTTCCATATATTTCCCCCAGTCCCAAATCCAGTGTCCTCCCAGTCTAGAGAGTCTGAATTTGAATTTCCTTAATGAGAGACAGTCTTTCTTTCCATAATGAGAGAAGAAAAAGCTTCAATATGCAAATGAGTAGCACCTTGGTGTGAATTAATATCAAAATATACCTGACAATTAGCTGCTTTCCTGTTTTGTTTGGGGGTTGGGGGCAGGAAGAGAGATCACCACAGAGAAGAGGGGTGTGAACAGGAGGCTAGAGACTTGAGGCAAGCTGTTTGCCTGCATCTTTGCCTAGAGAAGAGAGCTACTGATCAACTCTCTCCCCAAAGACCAGTCACTGCAGCTTCTAGTCTCCTTTATCTCATCATCTGTTTCACTTCTGTAATAATCGCCGAAAGATAATAGAAACATTTTCTGGATGATCGATGGTTGATACGGAATATATATACTACCTATATATGATACTATATATGGTTTTGGTGCCTGAGTGTGCGTCAGTTTATGATCATGTTCCTGCCAAGTGAAATCCAGAGCCTTCTATGGATGAATGTTTTGCACTAGTTCAAGAAAGTTAAAGTGTTGGGAGAATTATCACCATCATGTGATAGAAAAGAATAAGAAACGTCAAAACTTGAAAGAACTTTTGCAAATCAGTGGGTACAATATTCGTACGGTATTACTATTTTGTTTTCCTTCTATTGTCTCCGTTTCACACCAACTTGCTACAGTTCAATAACAGAAAGTAAAGCCATATGCAATAAACAATTATATATTTGAATGTGGTTAAAGGGGGGAAATTTTAGGTTGTATATCTGTTACTAGAATAAAAATTTAGGAACAAACATAGGACTGTGCAATACAGTGAACCATACTATAAATGATAAACTATAGTTAATAGCACAATTGCAAAAACATTCTTTCATGAATTGTAACAAATGTACCACACTAATGCAAGGTGTTAATAGTGTGGTATATGAGAACTTGGTATTTTATACATGATTTTTCTGTGAAGCTACAACTTCTCTAATTAAAAAAATATGTACTTAGGAGAATCCTCCCTGCAAATTATAGTATTTTATGAGGAGTGTACCCTTAAATCGATTGACCAATTCAAAATTTAAACCTGTGGTTAAAGGAGTTCCTTTATTAAAGAAAATTATTGACAATGATATGATAATGATTCAAATGCAAGTCCATCATGCACAAAATCAAAAGAACCAGGCTAATAAAAAGATGTTATGTTTTTACCAGTAAACCCTGCACTGGTGATTTTGCTTAAACAAAACAGTATCACTTGGCACATTACCTTAATGTGGTCAATTTGAATTTTATTGGTTTTGCTTATGTTTAATTTGTAGACTGATTTTGGTTTTATAGTTATGTAAGAGCTACAAACATAAGGAGTGAAGTTTATACCTCATTTTATGATTGTACATAGTTATGTAACATTATAATACAAGTAATCTATGTCAATAAAATAGTTCTTATATGTCAGGGATGTTTGAGAATCATTCTTCTTGACCAGTGTTTCCCAAAGACTGTTCTGTGGACTACTAATTTCAGGAAATGAGCAACAAGAACAAAATGCTTTTTTTGTTTGTTTTTTTTCCTTAAATATTGATTTTTTTTTTACATTTATTTATTATTATTATTATTATATTATTATTATTATTATTTTTTTTTTTTTTTACCGGGAGGACCCAGGGATCGAACCTGGGTCCCTCCGTATGGGAGACGGACGCCCAACCAGTTGAGTCACATCCGACCCCGATTATTATTATTATTTTTTTTAATACTTTTTTTTTTTTTAAAGATCATAAATGTTACATAAAAACTATAGGGATTCCCATTTGCCCCACTCCTCACACCTCCCACACCCTCCCACATAAACATCCTTCATTAGTGTGGCACATTCATTGCAATTGATAAACACATCCTGGGGCTTTGCCATTAAGCACGGACCACAGTTCACATTGTAGTCTACACTCTCTCCCTCACAGTTCTGCATGTTGTGTGATGATATAAAATGGCCTATATTTGTCATTGCAATCAGGACGATTTCTGAGTTCCAAAAAAGCCCCCATATTACACCTGTTTTTCTCTCTCCCTGCCCCCAGAGCCTCCAGTGGCCACTGGCTCCATATCAGTGCTGTAATTTCTTCCATTGCTAGAATCACAATATGTCTATAGTAGAATACCAGTAAGTCCACTCTAGCCCATAGTTCTTTCCCCAGTCCTGAGGATTCTGGGATGGTGATGTCTACTCCACCTCTAATTGAGAGGGGGCTTATATCCCATGGAGAAGATGGATAAAGGACTATCTTACTTGAAGTTACAGACTCTCTCTGTTCCTTGGGATGGTTGTTGTCCATCATCATCTCCTTGTTAGTTGTCCTGGGTGAGTCCAATAAGCTGTAGAGTAGATTTTGCAACTCTGCTGAGGTTCCGGGCCCAGCTGGCACATAGACAGCCCAAAGACTTGAGTGTCGTGGATGTACACCTACAAACTCCAGCACCAAGTATAGGTTTAAATGGAAGGAACAGATGAGTCTATGTAGGGGAGACATAATTGAGTCCAGCTCTGTCACTCTCAGGAGCACAAACTCCAAAGTAGGTCCCACTGGCAAGGCACCAAACTCTGGAGTTATCTACCCTGTCCATAGGACCTGGGTGTCTCGAGAGCCCTCAGGAACCCCACTATTTGGGGTAGTATCCACTGAGATGTGCATAAGCGATATCTCTGGGATGACCTCCTGACTCACTTTGAAGTCTCTTAGTCATTTGAACTCATTTGTCTTTACCTTTTCCCCCTTCTATTTGAGGTCTTTTTTCCAGTTGCATTGCTAGTTGGTGCTTGGTAGTATATCCCTTGGTGCCAGGGAGGCTCATCCCCGGGAGTCATTTCCCACACTGGGGGGAAGGTAATGCATTTATATGCAGAGTTTGGCATAGAGAGAGTCCACATTTGAGCAACATGGAGGCTCTCAGGAGGCAACTCTTAGGCACCCCACAATAATAGGCTAAGTTTCAATTTCAAGAGCAAAGGCTCATAAGCATAGTCATCAATATCAAGGGCCCATCAGAGGATCATCCTCCTTTGCCAGACACTACCCCTGCACTTGGGGGACTGTTGCTGCTCCATTAGAGAATGTGGCAGAGCTCTCCAGAATGGGAATTCAATATTCTCTCAGTTATTGTGTGAGTCTCCACCCACTGTGACAATACCCCATGAACATTTGAACATTTTTGTATACTTTATATATATGCCCAGGTGAACTTCCTCCCATGTATCCCCCATCCCTGACACCCCACACCATTGATCTTCCCCTGCCCCAGTTGTGACCCTTCTGTGATCCAAAGCTTCTTCAAAAATGAAACAAAATGCATTTTTTAACCAATAAGTTTAGGAAAAGCACTGCAGCTTCCTCTTGGGAATTTACTATACATGTCAATATATTTCTACATAAGAAAACAGTTTAATTTTAGCCAAGGGTTTCCCCAAATTACTTGTCTATGTAAGCCCATTTTTCATGGAACAATCATTAATATCTTACAAAGATCTACAGAACACAGTAAAGAAATATCATTCTAAACTGGAGAAAAGTAATAACACAATTTTTAATGTAGAGACAAGATAACAAAGTCAGAGACTTTAACAAGAATTTAGTTTCATGGGGGTGGGAGGTTATTTGAAACCTTCTAATTTTTCTTTTTTTTTTAATTTATTTTTTATTTATACTTCCCCTGCCCCCATTGTTTAGGCTTGCTGTCTGCTCTGTGTCCATTTGCTGTGTGTTCTCTGTGTCTACTCATCTTCTCTTTAGGAGGCACCGAGAACTCAACCTGGGACCTCCCATATGGGAGAGAGGTACTCAGTTGCTTGAGCCACCTCAGCTCCCTGCTTTGTTGTGTCTCTCATTGTCTTTCTTCTTTGTGCCTCCTTGTTGTGCCATCTTGTTGCATCAGCTCACCATGCCTGCCTATCGTGCTAGCTTGCTGTCTTGCTTGTCTTCTCCAGGAGGCACCAGGAACCAAACCCGGGACCTTCCATGTGGTAGGTGGGAGCTCAATTGCTTGAGCCACATCCACTTCCCTCTAATTCTTCTTTTTGTTTATACATTGTCATCTTAGTATGCTTTAGCTCTATATCCATATTTATTTTATCCATATTTTCCTTCAACTCCTTGAATTGACTTATGAGATTGGTTTGACCCTCTTTTATCAGTTGTTCATATGTCTGTGTTTCCTCTGGAGTTTTAATTTGTTCTCTTGCCTAAGCCATATCTTCCTGTTTCTTAGTGTGGCTTGTAATATTTTGCTGATGTCTCAGCATTTGAGTTTCTTGATGTGCTAACTCTGTAAGTTAGTCTCTCCCTCTTGCCTAGGTTTTTAAAAATTTTATTGTGGATTGGCTTTGTGTTAAGGCTCTTCTTCAACACTTGGTCCAGCTTAGACTGACCTTTAGAGCAGCCAGTATTTAACTGTCCAGATTTTCTTAGATCTTCTGTACCCATCCCTATCCCTGGACATGAGGTACAACTTTTAAGATTGCCCTATTATGTACAACTGTTTCACCTCCTGGAGAAGATTTCCTCTCTTCCGATCCTTCTCTGGGAGCCTGGGGCTGCTCTGTTGGTTTTTGTGAAAATTTTCTTCCCCAGGGGTTATGATATGCTTAACTGCTCTCCCGAGCTCAGTGCCACTTTCCCCCTACTACCTTCAGTCCTGGGGTATGCCCTGTCTTACAGCAGTCCGTTCCCCCTTTTCCACATGAGTTTTCTGCCTCTAGTAACTTCCATATTAGGATATTATGCCCCAGGGGTAGAATGGGGTAATTGTTCAAAAACACATTTTTTTTTCATTTGGGTGCACCATTGATTATTTACTTCCTCTTATCCAATGTCTGAAAATGGTTGGTTTCTATATTTTTACAGTTTTTTAGGCATTTGTGTATTACAGAGCTGCTTACTCAAGCATGACTGGAAGTTGAATTCCAGAAGTCTGGATTTTATTTTATTCTAAGAAAAATGGGATGTTATAGAAGATGTTTGTTTGTCTGTGTGTTTGTTTTAGCAGAGGCATGTTAGGATTTTCAAAATCTCATTTTGGCTGCCTTGTAGAAAATGAATTGTAATGACACAAGAGTGGAAGCAGAAAAAACAGTGGGAGCATACTGTAGGACTCTGAGTAAGGAGTGCTAGTGTCTAGGACCAGGTGTGCATATAGAGGAGATCGTCTTTGGAATTAAAAACTGCAGGACTTAGTCATAGATTGAATGTGGGGATGTAGTTTTGAAATTGAGTGACTGGTGGAAGATGAGAAGGGAATACGATGATATGGAGGGGAACTCAAGAACTTTCTTTTTTTTTTAGTGGTTTTTTTTTTTTTTAGTGTTTAGTGGTCAGTGGAAATGTTTTTTATTACCTTACAGTGATGGACACAGGACATGGTAAATATCGTCAAAATTTAAAAAATTCCCCATTTTTTGACTAACCCAATCCTTTAATTTTATTTTAGTTTAAGTTTTCATGTATTTTATCTCTTACATTTAAACTTATCATTATTATTTCATTTTCCTAGTAATTGTATTTGGCTATTGTATTGTCTTCATCTTTAAAGAAGCTTTGGATCACAGAAGGGTTACAACTGGGATGGGAGAGGATCGTTGGTGTGGGGTGTCAGGGATGGGGGGTGCATGGGAGGAAGTTCACCTGGGCATATATATAAAGTATACAAAAATGTTCAAATGTTCATGGGGCATTGTCACAGTGGGTGGAGACTCACACAATAACTGAGAGAATATTGAATTCCCATTCTGCAGAGCTCTGCCACATTCTCTAATGGAGCAGCAACAGTCCCCCAAGTGCAGGGGTAGTGTCTGGCAAAGGAGGATGATCCTCTGATGGGCCCTTGATATTGATGACTATGCTTATGAGCCTTTGCTCTTGAAATTGAAACTTAGCCTATTATTGTGGGGTGCCTAAGAGTTGCCTCCTGAGAGCCTCCATGTTGCTCAAATGTGGACTCTCTCTATGCCAAACTCTGCATATAAATGCATTACCTTCCCCCCAGTATGGGAAATGACTCCCGGGGATGAGCTTCCCTGGCACCAAGGGATATACTACCAAGCACCAACTAGCATTGCAACTGGAAAAAGACCTCAAATAGAAGGGGGAAAAGGTAAAGACAAATGAGTTCAAATGGCTAAGAGACTTCAAAGTGAGTTGGGAGGTCATGCCAGAGGTAATGCTTATGCACATCTCAGTAGGACCTCATAGGCTTCCAATGTGGATATCACCCCAAATAGATGGGCTCCTGAGGGTTCTGGAGACACCCAGGTCCTATATCAGGGCAGATAGTCTCAGAGTTTGGTGTCTTATCAGTGGGCCCTACTTTGGAATCCTTGCTCCTGAGAGTGACAGAGTTGGACTCAAATATGTCTTCCCTGCATATGGTCCATCTGTCCCTTCAATTCAAACCTATATGTGGTGCTGGAGTTTGTAGGTATACTTCCAGTGACTGGAGTCTTTGGGCTGTCCATGTGCCAGCGGGGCTCAGAATCTCAGTGGAGCTGCAATTCCTACTCTACAGCTCAATTGACTCACTCAGGACATCTGGTGGGGAGATGAAAATGGACAACGGCCATCCCAGGGAAAGGAGAGAGTCTGCAGCTACAGGCAGGATAATCCCATCCATCTTATCCATGAGATATAAGCCCCCTCTCACTTGGAGGTAGAGTGGACATCACCATCCCAGACTCCTCAGGATTGGGGGAAGAGCTATGGACTAGAGTGGACTTACTGGTATTCTGTTATAGACATATTATGATTCAAGCAATGGAAGAAATTACAACATTAATGTGGAGCCAGTGGCCATTGGATGCTTTGGGGGCAGGGAAAGGGAAAAGCAGTTGTAATACAGGGGATTTTTTGGGACTTGGGAATTTTCCTGAGTGACATTGCAATGACAGATATAGGCCATTTTATATCATCATATAACATGCAGAACTGTGTGGGAGAGAGTGTGATCTACAATGTGAATTATGGTCCATGCTTAGTGGCAAAGCCCCAAGATGTGTTTATCTATTGCAGGTGATGTGCCACACTAATGAAGGATGTTTATGTGGGAGGTTGTGGGAGGTGTGGGAGGTGGGGCATATGGGAATCCCTATAATTTTTGTGTAACATTTATGTAATCTAAGTATCTTTTAAAAAATAAAAAAAATATTATTGAAAAAAAAAGCAGTTTTATTGAGATATATTCACATACCATACAATCTACCCAAAGTATACAATCACAGTATTGTGCATTCATCACCACAAAAATTTTTAGAACAATTTCATTACTCCAAAAAAGAAGACCCATTAGCAGCCATCTCTCCATCCCAATATCCTTCCCCAGCCCTACATAATCACTAATTTAATTACATCTTTATAAATTGATTTATATTTACATTTTACATAAATGGAATCATACAATATATAGCACTTTGTGTCTGGTTTCTTTCACTTAGCATAATGTTGTGGTTTTTTTTCCCCCTGATATTAATATCTTGTAATGTTAACATATACTTGCTCGGTTCTAAAGAAAAACGGTCTTATATATGCAATATTACCCATATTCATATTTCACGTGAGGTTTTACTATGCTACACAGTCCCATATTACATTTTTTAGTTTTCCTTCTAGTAATAGTAATATCCATGACCTTAGAATTTCCCTTTCAACCACTGTCATACCCATATAATAGCACTGCTAGTTATAAACACCATGTTGTGCTTTCACCTTTTCAATTCATTTTTTCTTACAGCTGCATAATATTTCATTGTATGTATACACCACTATATTAGTCAGCCAAAGGGGTGCTGATGCAAAATACCAGAAATCTGTTGGCTTTTATAAAGGGTATTTATTTGGGGTAGAAACCCACAGTTGCCAGGCCATAAAGCATAAGTTACTTCCCTCACCAAAGTCTATTGCCACATGTTGGAGCAAGATGGCTGCCGATGTCTGTGAGGGTTCAGGCTTCCTCTCTTCCCAGGGCTTGCTTGTCTCAGAGCTCAGGTCCTCTGCTGTCTCCACAAGGTCGGCTGTAGACTATGACGCTCTCTAGGTTTTGCCTCTCTCCACAAGACCAGCTGTAACCTATCAGGGCCTTCTCTCCTTCTTCATGTCCAAGCTCCTCTGCGTGCTTACTTCCTGGGGCTCCAGCTCAAAAACTCAGCATCAAAAACTCTAACTAAAAACTCCAACTAACTCCTCTGTTCTGCCATGTACACAGGCGTGGCCCAATCAAAGGCCTAATCATAACTTAATCACACCCAGAGGAACAGACCAGTTTACAAGTATAGTCCAATATTTATTTGTGGAATTCATAAATAATGCCAAACTGCTACAACCACTGTTTGTTTATCCATTCATTGATTGATAGGCACCTGGGTTGTTTCCAACTTTTGGCAATTGTGAATAACTCTGCTATGAACATTGGTGTGTGGCTGTCTATTTGTGTCACTGCTCTCAGTTCTTCTGGGAATGTACCCAGTAGTGGTATTGCCAGGTCATGTGTCAAATCTATGTTCAACTTCTTTAGCAACTGCTAAAGAGTCCTCCACAGTGGCTGTACCTTTCTATATTCCCACCAGATAAGTGTTCTATCTCTCTACATCCTCTCCAATACTTGTAGTTTTCTGTCTTTTTAATAGTTGCCATTCTGACAGGCATGAAATGATTTGCATTTCCCTAATCCCTAGTGATATTGAACATTTTTTCATGTGTTTTTTTTTTTTTTTTTTTTT
>JAKSZT010054309.1:118486-152293 GCA_026826555.1 Tolypeutes matacus
GCCCAGTGAGGGCTACTCCCTGGACATGGACATCCTGGTCTCTGTGCCCTTCTGTGTTATGACCTCTATGAGAACCCCATCATCTACAGTCTGAGAAACAAGGTCAAGGGAGCCCTGAAAAGCTAGTTGAAGGGTATATGTTTACAGACAATATTCATGTCTAAACCCATGGTCTTCAAAATTTCTAAGGGATATATAACTTAGATAATTTTAGGGAGTCTATTTCCAGGTCATCAATTCTTATGTAGCAGTTCCTAAAACTGATCTTCCCCGAAACAACTTTCTCCTCTTCCATTTCACAAGTGTCCTTTTCCCACGTTACAAAGAAAAGAGTGCATGTTGTTTTTTGTTAGTCTCAGCACCATCTCTCTCCTTCTAAACTCTTCCTGAAACACAGGTACTGAAAGCCTGGAAACCTTTTTTCCCAAATTCCCTTGCCAGCAGGGCTCCATTTTAGGTTCTGCCAATAAAGGTCATACACCAGAGATTAGAAAAAAGAAAATGAATACAGAAGAACTCACCTTCTTTTTTATATGGTAATGTTGGCACCAGCAGCAGATTAGCTCTGCACCCATACTCTGATGGAGGCAGCTGCTGATGTTTTCAATCTCCTATACTGTGCCCACAATATAAGGTCATAGAAGCATGGAATGGGTGTGGCTCTATAGGTAGGTTAGAGGCTTCCCTATAGAGGGTCATAGCACCTGCTCTTTTTTTCTCTCTTCCAACCCTTCCAACAACTTTGTAACTTATTCCCTGTGTTAAAGTCCTCTACGTTTAAATGCCTACAATAATTTCTGATTTCCTCTGTGAGCACTAACTAATGTAGTATTTTATATTAGGAGTGGTTCCAGGACACAGAATCTCAAAGTGGCAATCTGGGACTGGATATCTGACCTGATGGAGATTGAATGTAGTGATAACATCATAGCCAATAGAAAATGTGAATCTGATAGCTCATGGCATATAAAAACAAAATGGATGCTTAAAATTATCAGCTGTCATTATCTGGAATAAAATGCCTATTGAAAGCCAGATTTTGGAATACCAAATTACTGCTGCAATAAACCTTTATGGTGGGAATGAAGACTACAAGGTCTTTTACTAAGTACTATCTCTGACTGCGTTGAGAAGCTTATAGGAAGACAGTGACATACTCAGGCATTAAACTGCTCACTCAAGGCAAGTTCAGACAACCAGAAAATATTTTCTTTCTTGAAACCAATAAAGCTCAATATCAGTACGAACATTTGATTCTGTGGATTATGGAATTACAACTTGTGGATCTACAACTTCTCCAGATCTCTTATGTTCCAGTTAGGGCACTGACTGAGGAATGAGTGGGACCCTGCTAATTAGAATGGTGAAATATGGGTGAATTCTGACAAACATGAGAACCTTGAACCCTTAAACCCCCTTTAACCTCTTCACCAACAGAAGCAGCCTCTCTTCCCTATCTAAGAAGACTAACTTTACATTCATTCACGACTCTGTAATGACCCCACTTGCAGCAGTTGTCTTACATGGAGTGCTAATTCTCCTTAAGATTCTCACCCACCATCCTTAACTGACTCCAGACTCTTGTAATTGTAGTCTAATTCCAGAATGCTCTAGGGAACAGCACAAAATATAACCTAGGATACTCACGCCAAGTTTTGTTTCAAGATTTTACTATTTTTTTATTGATAGAGCCTTGAGAATATGTATGAGAATGGATTCTTAGGGTGCTAGACAAAAGAGGACAGAGCATATTGGTGAATCATTTTGAATATATTCATATGGGTACACTTAACAGAAGCTTTGGGTTCAGTTTGTTATCTTGAGCAGCTAGGAGTGGTCCTAACACTTTATTTCATTGGTTGACTGAACCCTAGACTCAATGGTGACCTACATTCAATAAAGTCCAGATGAAAAATATCCCTGGTATAATGTAGAGGGTGGGATCCAAATCTTTTGCATAATAAGAATGTTGGAGTGGATTTATCATATATAACCTCTTACCCCACTCCCACAAAGTACTCCAGGAGGAACCAGGGCATATTTCCTTTTCCCAGGCCTCTTGCAACATGCATTAATAAAGGGAGCACCAATGACCTTGTAAAGCTTGTAGTGGCTATTCTCAGCAGCTTGGGAATGACACTAGCATATGCTATCATTGAAATGGATCCCTTTATTTCAGCTGGATGATGATGGTAGAGGTCTGCAGTGGTAGTGGTCACGTGATTAAAAAGTGACCAGAATGTTTTAACCTGCAGAGATCTTTGCCACTGGTTAAATGACCACAGTGTCTCTACATTTGAAATAACTAAAATATTGCCTGTTCTAGATAATATGGAAAACTCTAAGTCTGGTGACTAGGGACCTAATATGAGCTATTACAATGGTGAGTCACTCTTATCCTATTCTCTGACCTCTTGAACCAACAGATCCAATGATGTTTGAAGGGTCTGTGGTATTTATGGATGGCATGTAAAGCTTCCGATACCCCAGTACGATAATCATAGTTCCAATCTCCTAGGATTATGGAGCAAAGACATGTCCTCTTCTGCAAATAACTCTTCTCAATTTGAGAAACAGCTCCTGCTGCTACTGGGTCCTAAAAGAAACCGAACACCTAGCAAGAGATACAAAGAGACAATGTGATCTGTATTGTCCATATGAACTGAGTGTTCTCTGATCTACCAAACCATAAATGTAGGTGAGTGGAGCAGCATACCATCATCAAGTGGAAGTGATATATACAATATCAGATTCAAAATAGTCCTGAAGGCACAAATTACTTGCATGAGCAAGTGGCTCAGACTTCCACACTCTTTATTCTACTGCACTGGCCCCTCTCTCCACCCGAATCAATGGTCTCGTGGGAAGTTCTCCAAGGTCAGTTTACTGGGAAAAAAAAATTGGAACCTCATTTACAGATAGTTCCACAAGATACTCTGGCACCCACCAGTGTGGACTGAAACAGCATTCCAGCCCCACTCAGAAGTGGCCCTGAAGGAAAAAGGGGAAAGTTAATCCACCCAGTGGGCAGAACTTTGAGCAGTGAATCTGGCTGTCTCTTCTGCCTGGAAGGAGAAATGGCCAGAAATATGCATTGATATCAGTTAATGGGGAGTTGCTAATGATTTTAACTTGATGTCAAGGGCTAGGAAGGAATGAGATTTTAATATTGCTAATAAGATTGTCTGGGAAAGAGATATGTAAGTAAGCCTCCCAGAATGGGGACAGACTGTGAAGACACATGCATCTTATGGGAATGGTCCTAAAAGGGCACTTATACAAAAGGATCTCAATAATCATATGGAATATTTGATATGCTTGTAGATGTTATTTGGCCTCTTCCCCAACCCACTCCAGTGCTTTCTCAATAGACTCATGTACAAAGGAGCCATGGTGACAATAATGCATGGGCTCAACAACATTGGCCTCCTTTCCATAAATCCATGAATGAAGATGCTGAGAGAATAAAAAATGTCTATTCCAGTATGAAATCTTTGCCCTCTCTATGATGGAAGTGCTCTCTAACATAATCTGCCATTGGTGGAAATAGTATATCAGGATCTCTGAGTCGGTTTCTAGTGTTGGCAAATGTACTCAGTAATGGTGTTAGTCAGATACACCTTGTTGAAGGGAAGCCAATGTTGTTTAGCAATACTCCAATGTTGGAGGAAGGAAGGACTAAGTAAGAAACCCAGGGGATTCTCTTAGGTGCCATATAGGACTCCCATGACCAATAGTATAAGTTAATGGAAGACTATAGTAACCCAATAAAGGAAGGATCCTAAGACCCAAACCTCTTAGGACTGAAGGTTTGTGTCACTTCTACAGCAGATAACTGAAAGCAAAGGGAACAAAAAATGGATAACAGAAGAAGGAAGCTGTAAATTTTCACTATGTTCTAATAACAAGAGCAGCCATCCATACTTCCTTCCTTTTCTCTTCTGCATATATGTATATACAACCTAGGCCCCTCCCCCCTTTCTTTTTCTTCTAATTTTTTATAAAGAGTATTAGTGGATGGTTAATTTAATGATTTAACCATTAGTTACAGTCTACCTAAATGGTATTATGACTAAACTAGAAGAAAATAAGATCACTCAGAGAAGTATATAAGGACTGGTGAGTCTTGGGGAGTCTGCTCTTTGGAGAGAGAGTGTATCTTTGTGTGAGGGACAGTTGCTTCATGTTAGACAAAGGCATTATATTGTTGTTGTTGTTTAGAAGTTTAAATTGGGATTTAAAGATGTATGTGGATGCTGATTAACCAAAGGTGTAAACTACGCCAGATATTGTGCAGCATCATCCTCACCATTCTATGCTCATCCTGAATCACAGGGGCTGGATATCTGGAAACTGCATTTCCCAATACTGTCTTGATATCGGGGTTCTGCATTAGGTTCACCCAGTGGGAGACATAATTGACAAATTAGAAAGCAGAAGGAAGGTGAAAATATTCTTCCTCTGTCTTCTGGCCTCCATTGTGTATGTTAAGAAGCCAGTGTAAATTCAATTGTTGTTCCCCTACCTGTAATATGTCATTATTTCCTAGATGCATTCAAGATTGTCTCTTTCTTTTTGGTTTTTGGGAGCTTGGCAATGATGAACCTAGAGTGGTTTTAATTTTATTTATCCTGCTTGAGGTTCTCTGAGGGGTCATTATTTTTTCAAAAAAAAAAAAATTTGCCTCATATTCTGTCTTTCTGCGTCTTCTAAAAACTCCACTTATACATATGTTAGATTTTTTGATATTGTCCCATAGGTCCCTGGGGCTCCAGGATTTGTGTGTTTGTGTGTATGTGTGTTTTCATCATTTTTCCTCTCTATTCTTCATATTGGAGCATTTCAAATTCACTGATTCCTCTCAGTCATTTCTATTCTTCTCTTAAGCCCAGCAGTCATTTCTTTTATTTTATTTTATTTTATTTTATTTTTTTTTTTTTAGATTTTTTATTTATTTATTCATTTATCCCCCCCTTGCTGCTTGCGCTCTCTGGGTCAGCCAACCACCCTGCGCGGGTGGGCATGCCCTCACCAGGAGGCACCGGAATCGAACCCGGGGCCTCCCATATGGTAAACGGGAGCCCCACTGATTGAGCCACAGCCGCTTCCCTCATTTCTTTTAAAACATTCTATTTTTCAGTTCTTGGATTTCCATTTGCTTCTTTCTAATAAACTTTCTATCTCTCTGCTGAAACTTTCTTTCCATTACAAATGAGCATGTGTTTCTTTATATCATTGAGCATAATTATAAGAGTTGCTTTAAAATTCTTGTCTGCTAAGACCAACATCTGGTCATCTTGTGGTTAGTTTCTCTTTTTTTTTTTTTTTTAAAGATTTTATTTATTTATTCATTTATCCCCCCCCCCTTGCTGCTTGTGCTCGCTGGGTCAGCTAACCACGCCGTGCAGGCAGGCCTGCCTTCACCAGGAGGCCCCGGGAACCGAACCCGGGACCTCCCATATGGTAAACGGGAGCCCTACTGATTGAGCCACAGCCGCTTCCCGGTTAGTTTCTCTTGAACATTTTCCTGTTTCTTCATATATTGTGTAACTTGGGGTTATATCTTGGACATTGTTAAAATTGTGTTGTAGAGACTCTAGGTTTTATTATAGTCCTCTGAAGAGTGTTGATTCTTTGTTGTTACTATTTTAGCAGAAAATTAACTTGGTTGGACTTAAACTTAAAACCCTTGACAGTAGCTCAAATTTCAGTTAAATTATTTTATCCTTAGGCAAACTGCATGGAGTTTGGCCCACATAGAACAGAGTTAAACACAGAATTTGAAGATCTCCCTTTCTGGCTCTCTCCTCATTTTCCAGTGTGGTTGTACCTAACTCTGTCCTCTGGGTCTTCAGGCAAGAAAGACTGTGGATTTTCTGTCAGAGTTTTAGCCAACCCACATGATGAAAAGCGAGGCCTGTTCTCAAGCTAAAAACTAGAAAAACTGGAAAAAATCATTCTTCATCAGTCCCATCTTAGAATCTCCCTACTGCTTTTCACTTTTGCAGTTTCTTCACACATTTGTTTTTCTTATTTTGTCCAGAATTTATAGTTGTTATATCATGAAGGGTCAGTCCAGCAAGATCTTGCTTTGTCATACTAGAAGCAGAACAAAATTGTTCAGATTTTTGAAAATAGATGGAGATCTAATTATGCTAAATTACTTTAATTACCACCTATACTTGATTGAATAAAACTTCTCAAAGCTTATAACATTCAAATAGGAACAGAATTGATGCTGAATCCTATTTCATTGTGATGTTTAGTAGTAGTCATCCACAGATACAGCTATCTGATTGAGATACAATTTCCGTAAGTTTACTTTTCATGTTTAATAAGTATCTGTCTGAATCAATTATAGATTTGTCATTGTCTTTTCAATTGTTTACTAATAGTAATTGTAAAAATTACTCAATCTAGAACAAAATTTTTAAACATTAAGAGACATAACAAATTAACCTTTCAATTTATATGAATTTTTGTTATAGGGTGATCATAAAAGACTTTCAAGCATAAAATTATATTACATTAGGAAACAATTGTGAGAGGAAGCTGGAATGGAATGATAATTTCAAGGAGAAATAAGAACAATGCAAAATTTTGTCAATGATAACTTGTTCATGTATTTTTGTACATGTGTACAGGATTCCAGTCTCTGATCTATATCCTAACAGTCTTTTTTTGAGGTACAATTTATAAACAGTAAATATACATATATGTATACAACTCAAAGCATTTTGACAAATTATTTAAGAGTGTAATCATCATGCAAATCAAGACATAGAAGATTTCTATTAACTTCACACACTTTTCCAGTCACCACTTCTTCCCAATCAAGGCAACCACTATTCTGATTTCATCACCATAGATAAATTTTGCCTGTTCCTGAACTTTATACATAAGGAATCATATAATGCATACCCTTTTGTGTCTGGCTTTTCTCACTTAAAATAATATTTTTAAGATTCATCCATGTAGCTTTATATATCAGTAGTTCATCCTTTTTTTATTCCAGTGAATATACCATGATTGTTTATTCATTCTTGCACTGATGAACATTTGGGCTGTTTCTTTTTTAGAGCTATTATGAATAAAGCAGATATAAAAAATGCTTGTACAAGTCTTCTATGGATATATGCATTCATATCTCTTGGATATAAGTATATACCTATATCCAAGTTAAACGGCTAGATCATAAGTTAAGTAAATGTCAACTTTCTTAGAAACTGCCAATGAATTTTCTAAAATGGCTGTGTAAAGTTAAATGCTACGCTCCCACCAACAATATAAGGGAATACCAATTGCTCAATATCCCCTCAAACACTCTCTTGTCGTTCTAATTTTAGCTATTCTGGTGGTATGTGCAGTGATATTTCATTGTCTTTAATTTGAATTTTCCTGATTACAAATACTTTTGATCCACCATTTCCTGTGCTTGTGGGACATTCAGATATCTTCTATTATGAAATACCTATTCAAGTCTTTTCTCCATTAAGTGTGCTAATTGCCTTTTATGATTGAATAACAGGAATCTATATATTCTGATTATGAGTTCAGATTGTCACATATATGTATTGCAAAAGTTTGTTTTTCTTGCATAACATTTCTTTTGCTGAGCAGAAGTTTTTGTATCATTATTTGTGAAGTCTAATTTATCATTTTTCCAATGTCTTATCTAAGAAATCTTTGCATAAGCCAAGGTTATGAAAACATTCTGCTATATTTTTTCTTCAGGAAGCTTTATAGTTTTACTAATTACAATTAGATTTGTTACCCCATTACAAATTAGATTTTGTTTATGGTGTGAAGCAGAGGTCAAGGTCAATTTTTTTCTTACACAGATACCCAGTTTTCCAGAACCATTTATTGAAATTACATTTCTTTTCCCACTAAGTTACATTAATGCCATTGTAATAAAAATTAATTGGATATGTATGTGTGAGTCTATTTGGGACCCTATTCTGTTCCAGTAATCTATTTGGCCTAGGATTGTGGCATTACCACTTAAGTTAATACCAAAGCCTTATTGTAAGTTCTCCAACCATGTTCTTTTTTTTATTAAGATTGGCTTCGTTTTTCTAGGACTCTCTACTGGAGTCAAGAAACTCAGAAAATCTTAAGAAGAATCAATACAAAAATATTTTAAAAAAACAAACTTCTGGCTTCATTGATTTCTGCTTTTGCCTTTAAATGTTTCTTTTCTACTACTTTCTTCGGTTTAATGTGAACTTTTACCAGTTTCTTTAAATAGAAGCTTTCTTTTCTCAAATAGATGTTTAAAACTATAAACTTCCTTCTAAAAATGTTTTAACTACAATGCTTTAATCCCACAATTTTTTATGTTGTGTTTTCATTAACATTTGCATTTCATTCTGTCCAAAATATTTTATCTATTGTGATATTTTATTTGATCCATGAATTTTTTAGTAGTATGTTGTTTAGTTTCCAAATATTTTATTTTGTGATTTTCTATTCATCTCTTTTTATTTTGATTATTAGTTTAATTCCATTGTGGTCAGAGACATGATTTATATTATTTCAATCATTTCAAATGTATCAAGACTTAGATAGTCCAGTATGTGGTCTATTTCACAGAAATCAATGAAATTGAATGTTGCACAATAAAGAAAATGAATGATGCCAAAGTTTCTCCTTTGAAAATTTTTTTTTGTACTCATTCTTCTTGGGGTTTGCTGAACTGCTTGAATCCAATGGAAAGTTCAAAGAGTTTTATGTGCACTCAAAACAAATATTTATCCTGCAGTTGTTGGGTATAGTGTTCTGTAAATATCAATTAGATGAGGTTAGTTAATTGCATTGTTCAAATGTCTAAAATTGTGGATTGCCTGTTCCCCCTTTTAGTTCTGTTGATTTTTTGCTTCATGTAGTTAGAAACTATGCTATTATGTGCATAAATATTTTTTAGAGAGAGTATCAGATTTATTTTAAGAGTTAGATTCATAGAGGACTTGTTAGTGTATTAGTCAGTGTATTAGTCAAAGGGAGGGGGGGTGCTGATGCAAAGTACCAGAAATCGGCTGGTTTTTATAAAGGGTATTTATTTGGGGTAGAAGCTTACAGTTACCAGGCCATAAAGTTTAAGTTACTTCCCTCACCCAGCTCTGTGAGGGTTCCGGCTTCCTGGGTTCCTCTCTTCCCGGGGCTTGATCCTCTCCAGGTTCAGCTGCTTGTTCTCTCCACAAGACCAGCTGTAGACTCTTGGGTGAACGGCTCGTCTCTTTTCCCGGGGCCTTCTCTCTTTCTTCATGACCAAGTTCCTCTGTATGCTTGCTTCCCAGGCTCCAGCTCAAGACTCCGCATCGGAACTCCAACTCAAAAACTCCAACTCTGTCCTTGGCCATGTCTTTTATCTTTGAGACCCCACCCACCAAGGGACGGGCTCAATGCCCTACTGACATGGCCCAATCAAAGCCCTAATCATAACTTAATCATGCCGAGATGAACAGACCAGTTTACAAGCATGATCCAATATCTATTATTGGAATTTATAACTATATCACACTGACACAGTCAGCATAAAGTTTTTTTTTTAATTTTTTATTCTAGTAGCATATACTTAACCTAAAACTTCCTCTTTTAACCACATTCAAACATACACTTCAGTGTTATTATTTACATTTGCAATATTGTGCTACCATCATTTTTAGTAGAGCCTATATTATTTGATGTGAATTTTAGAAGGTCTATTGAGATATTACACACATGCCATAAAATTAATGCTTCATATTTAAAGTGTACAATTCAATGATTTTTAGTAAATTTACAGAGCTGTGCAACCATCACCACAATCCAATTTTATCAACATTTCCATCAACCCCCAAAATCCTTATTCCAATTTGCAATCAATTCCCATTCTCACCCTTAGGCCCAGACAATCACTAAATCATTTTCTGTTCCTATAGTTTTGCCTAATTTGGATATTTCATATAAATAGAATCATATAATATGTAGCTTTTTGTGTATGGCTTCATTCTCATAGTATAATATTTTCAAGGTTTATCCAAGTTGTAGCATACATCAATACTTCATTCATTTTTATTTCTAAATATTATTCCATTATATTAATATACCACATTTTTACATATCCATTCATCAGTTGATGGACATTTGAGCTATTCCCACTTTAAGGCTAGTATGAATAATACTTCTATGAACATTCATGTACCAGTTTTCATATGGACATATGTTTTCATTTCTTTGGGGTATACACCTAAGAGTGGAATGGCTGGGTCATATCCTTTTGAACTGCCAGGCTGTTTTCCAAAGCAGCTGTACCTCTTTACATTCCCACCAACAGTGTGTGAAGGTTCCAGTTTCTCCACATCTCTGCCAACACTTGTTATCTGTCTTTTCTGTTTTGGCCTTCCTAGTGGGTGTTAAGTGGTATCTCATTGTGGATTTGTTTTGCTTTACTGTGATGGCTAAGAATTTTATCTGAGTTTCCTACCTGCTAAAACAAAAACCCTACAATGTATTGGCTTAACAACAGGAATTTATTGGCTCATGGTGTCAGAGGCTAGAAGGCTTGCTTCCGCCCAGCATCAGTATCTTCTGTCTGGCAGGTAAATTATTGGGTTTCTTGGCTTTTCTGTCACACGGCAATGCACATGGCAGTGTCTTCTTTCTTCTCTTCCAGGTTTCATCAATTTCCAGCTTCTGGCTCCTCACCGGGGCTTCTACTTCTGTGGCCAATTTCCTTTGCTGCTAGGATTTCATGAGGCCCACCCTCATTCAGTTTGCCCCTCCCATAACCAATAGCATCTTCAAAAGTCCTATTTACAAATGGGTTCACATTCACAGGACAAAGGGTTAGGACCTGAGCAGGCCTTTGGCGGGGGACATAATTCAATTCCCACCAGATACTGTACATCTTTTCAGGTGTTTATTGTCATTTGTATATCTTCTTTGGAGAAATGTCTATTCAGATCCTTTGCCCATTTTTAAATATGATTATTTGTCTTCTCCTTGTTGAGCATATGAGGTCTTTATATATTCTAAATATAAGTCCTTTATGAGATGTACAATTTGGAAATATTTTCTCCCATTCTGTGGGTTGTCTTTTCACTTTCTGATAGTAGCCTTTGAAGCACAAACTCTTGAAATTTTTATGAAGTCCAATTTATTATTTTTTCTTTTGTCATGTGTGCCATTGTTGTAACTTCTGACAAATCATTGCCTACCCCAAGGTCATGAAAATTGAGTGGTGTTTTTTCCAAGAGTTTTGTAGTTTTAACCCTTAACTTTCGGCCGATGATGTATTTGGTGTTAATTTTTGTGTATGGTATGAAGAAGGAGTCTAACTTCATTCTTTTGCATGTGGATATTCTATTGTCTCATCAGCATTTGTGAAAAGAATATTCTTTATCCATTGAACACTCAAAAGTCAACTTACCAAAAAAAAAAAAAAAACAAGCAAGGAGAGAAGAAATATTTCTGTCCTTATGCAAGTAACACACTGTCTTCTTTATGTAACTTTGTCGTAGGTTTGGAAATCAGAAAGTGTGGGTTCTTTACTTTGCTCTTCTTTTTCAAGATTGTCTTGGCTATTTTGGTTCCCCTGTCTTTCCATACGAAATTTAGTATCAGTTTGTCAATCTCTGGGGTAAAAAAATCTGTCTAGGATTTTGGTAGGGAATGCATTGAATATCTAGAGTACTTTGGGGATTATTACCATTTTAGAAATATTAAGTTTTCTAATCCATGAACCTGAAATGTCTTTCTATTTATTTAGATCTTTAATTTCTTTCAGCAGTGTTTTGTAATTTGTCTTGCACTTTTGTTAAATTTATTCCTCAGATTTTTTTTTTTTCTTTTTGATGCTATTGTAAAGGGAATTGTTTATTTAATTTCATTTTGGTTTATTGCTAGTATATAGAAGTACAATTTAGTTTTGTACATGGATTTGTACCCTGCGATCTTCTAGAATGTGTTTATTAGTTTTAATAGTTTTTAAATGGATTTCTTAGGCTTTTCTATGTACAAGATCACATCATCTGCAAATAGAAATGGTTTTACTTTCCAATCTGGATGCCTTTTTTTTTTCCTTGTCTAATTGCCCTAGTCAGAACCTCCATGTATGTGGGCTCCATGTATTTTTAGGTCAAGGATGGTGTATATCATTATTATCATCATATTTAGATTCCATTGAATATATTTTAAAAAAACATTTAAAATTATATTTCTATTTAAAAGTTAAATAGTTAAAATACATGAGAAATTATGTCCTTTGTAATAACTGACACTTGTGATGAAAATTTTTAGATGTCAACTTAAAAATGTGTATGGAAGTAAATAAGTGGGGTTTTTTTCAAATTCTTTTTTGGGAGGTGAACAATGAAGTTTGAAATTTACAGGTTTATATTTGTGCTCCTTATCCTGTTGACTCATTCCTATTTCTAAAATAACATGGAATTTATATGTAGATATCATTTTTATGAATTTCAACTTTTTTACCTGCTTCCAATCATCTAATTATCAGTTAGCACCCATGGTTTTTTGTACCTCTTCTATTCTTCTATATATCTTTTTATATATAACTTTATTTACATTTCAAAAAATAAAATAACAGACAAAATGCAGCTTAACAAATTATGGAAGCATTACTTTAAAAAATCCTGTCCAGGTACATTTATCTTATTTAATCCTAAAAATAAACTCAATTGTTTCTCCTGTGTTCCAAAAGATGAATAAATGAGCATTCATCTTCATTAACCTTGGTCTCCTTGTTAATGAAGAAAATGAAGAAAAAAAAATGCTTGCTCATGTACATCTTATAAAACTAAATTCTCTTTTTTTCACCTTTAGCATTGATATAGTAGCTTCTTTGCCTTTGCTACAAAAATATTACAATATTTTAGTTAACTATAGTCTGTAAATTACAGTAGTTGTATTTTTCCCATGTATCACCATATTCTTAACACCTTGTAATGGAGGAACATTCTCGTATTTGTATTATTAAACACAATCCTCATCTATGTTATACAGTCCCTAGATTATCCTTTATCTTTCTTTCAATTAACCTTAACCTTCTTAGACTACCCCTTTCATCCACAATCACAATCACATTTATAAATCAACAGTGTTATTTGATCTCATTATAATGTGTTACCATCAACTCTATCCATTTCTACATATTTGCAATCCACCTTATTAAGCATTCTACATACATTGAGTGTCAGCTCCCCCTTCTTAACCCACATTCTGTCTCCTACTCCATAAGTTTACTTACTGTTCTGGCCAAGCTGGGTGGGTTTGACAGCCTTGTGAAAAATCATAACCACAGATACGAGGGTCTATTTCTGAACTCTCTATTCTATTCCACTGGTCACTCTGGCTATCTCTATACCAGTACCATGCTGTTTTTACCACTGCAGCTAGGTAATAAGCTTTAAAATAGGGAAGTGAGAGTCCTCCAACTTTATTCTTCTTTTTAAAAATAATTTTGACTATTCGGGGACCCTTATCCTTCAAGATAATTTGATAATTGGCTTTTCCAACTCTGCAAAAAAAGGCTGTTGGGATTTTTATTGGGTCTTCCATATATCTTAATGCTAACACACTTTTGCATAATAAGGGTGTAAGACCCTTGAGGGTATGAATCTTGCCTTGCCATCTCTGTATTCTGGTTTCAACCATAGTGCCTAGGCACATATTAGTTGCTAATAAATGGTTGTGAAGTAAATTAATGAATGGTTAATGTTTTGAAATGTGAAAATGCACTTTCATTATTAAACGAACACAAATTCCCCAATCCACCACCCAAAAGGGTTAAACACCTATTTATTTCCAAGGCTAACACATGTATTAGCAGTTGGGATATTCATCTCAGGCATAATTTCTGGAGTTCTTCTTCTCTCCCCATCATTGATGGAGATGCTGAGATTCCTGTTTCCTCAACCTCCTACAAGAATCCCGGCCTGTTTTTCTGCTTTCACAGGCAATTCCAAGCCCTTACCTCATCTCCTTCCACTGGACAATTCCACCAATTTGCCATGGAGACCTCATCCCTGCCAAGTCCCAATACAGCAGTCCTGAGAGGATGCTCCCACTGCCACTACCAGGGCTACACAGGAGGGAAATGGGCTCCTCGCATCCAAGTGGAACTTGAGACAGGCACTTGGATTCTCCAGCCAGTATTCAAATCTGGGTTAGTGTCAGCTGTTTTATGAGTTTAAAACGCTTTTGTGGAGTGGCCTGAGAACATAATCATATTATTTCTATTGCAAAATATATTCCAAAAACTATACAGTTACCTCATAAATGACATTTTGTCAACAAAGCCCACATTTGAGCTTGGAACTGCTTGTAACACATGATCTTTTGAGCAACACATGATTCCGTTTGACATTAATTATGATGCATGGGAATAAGTCAAATAACTGTTTTGGCACTTTTATTTTGGGGGATAGGTAAGAAGGATGGTTCCTCACAAAATGTACTGCTAATTGTCTGATTTAATAAAAGAGACTTTTTTTTCAGGTCTAGACATTTTAAAACAAAAAGCTAGCTGGGCTGCAAAAAGTTGACTCTCACTACAGTATTTCCATTTTGTATGCCTGTTGGCTTTGCTCAAATTTCATACAATTTACGTGCCTCCATTATGACATTTCTAAGATCTAATAAGCACCATTGCTCCTGCGTGATCAGAAATAACATAAATGATTCGTGTCTGCATGTTTGACATCTCAATCTGACATTGTCAGATGTTTTAGCCTAGTTTTGTTGCAGTGAAATAATGCAAGATAACAATATTATCCCAAGTTTACTGCCTTGTCTCTGTCCCGGAGGCATAAGTTTGCCCTAAAGAACTGTTGGTTTTCTCTTTTACTTTTCTTGTTCCCAGAGGCAGCTGATGTTAGTACTGGGCCATGGGAAATGGCAAGCAGAGTATCAGGGAAACTGTTAATGACGGGAAGTGTGGGAAAGACAGACAGCATGGCATTTGGGAAAGCAGTTTCAACCAGGGTATGGATTGGTACTGAGAAGGTGGCTGAACTGTTAGAATCATAGCTCTAAATGCTGAGGCACAGGTCGATTTAGGTTGGTGAGTCAAAACGAAAAGATAAGGTGTGGTATGGGGTACAAGACCAGGGTCTATATCCAGGGACACCAGCCCAAATGGAGGAAAAAGCCCATGTGTGGAATCTAAGTAGATGTGCTGTCTCTACTGCCCAGACACCTGGGCAGAGCAGAAAAAATATGCTATCAATTCAATAAACAAGAGAGAGGGCTGTTTGCGTGCACGGCCATGGGGAGGGCATGGCAGGTGCTCACACTGGCCAGTAGGGATGAGGTAAGGGGCAGAACCCAGAAAAGCAGGAAATAGCAACTTGGAATTTCAAACCACACAACAGTGTAATCAACATTATGCCTGTGAACTTCTCGAGGCTGGGAATTGTGTCTTCCCATCTTTTTTACTCCGGTACCTACAGTGGGACTGACCTAAAGCAGGTCCATGCTGCAGAATGAATGAATAAATGAGTGTTCATAATGGCATGGCGGTTGTCTGTCCCTGGGCCTAGTTGAATGGTTAAGAGCTGCTAGGTGGACTCTTCTCCAGAGAGAGGCAGGGCTCTGCAGGTGACTAAGACTGGACTGAGTTTGGTCCAGCGAAGAGTCCTCACTGTTCTAACCATGATCTAAACAACAGCCAGCCATGTGGGTGCTAAGATGAAGAGGAAATGCAATAAGGAGCAAGTTTGCATAAAGTAGGAAAATATCAAGAAATGGTGACAAGTCAGGTGGCCAGACCACAGTTGTACTAAAGTGCTTTAAAAAGCAACTATTCAAGGACAAGTTTGCTTTGAAACTTAAGGGGAGTGGCTTATTTTCACTCCTGCCTTCTTAGAGTACAAACATACTGACAAAAGAGAACTCCCAAGATGCTGAGATGGAAAGCTGGATCTCAATGGTGGTTAGGATGACGAAACCTCAAGAAAATTCTTGTCCTACTTGCAATTGCAAGGATTTGTCAGAAGATTCTTGGTTTTAGAAATAACATATCAAAGGATGATTTGAAATCAGTGTCAGAAACACCCTGGCCCCACAGGCTGTTATTGCGCCTCTGGAATGATTAATTTGAATCATTCAGAAGAAACAGGAAAATTTCAAACTCTTCCTAATACCTTATTTATATTGCATAAACATCTAAGTATGACAATAAAAAACCTAAGGGAGCATATGAGCCATTCTAATAAATGAGGCAGTTCAGCCTCTACTTGATTATCTCCAACAATGGGAAGCTCATTACTCTCTAAAAATTGTAAAATGCTTGCTCAGATTAAATTAGTGAAATGAAAAATCGAAAGGAAGAAAGCAAAAACAAATTTAAAAGTCATATCTCTATACCAACATGTCCTTGCTTCAATTACATGAGGATGAAGAATTTATTGCAATTTAATAAGAATTTGATGACCTCTGCAAATAGACTAAACACACAATGGATTCACTGGGAAGACTTGTGGAATTACAACTAAACAAAAGAAATTGTGAGTAGGCACCTGAACATACTGACATTAATGTGGGGGGGGGGAGTTTAATCCCCCAAAGTTACTTAACAAATATTTCATATTTGGGCAATGAAAATTATTTATTTCTTGCTCTTAGCATCTAGGTTTGCTGCATTTCCACCATTTACATTTAGTTTTAATGATTATTTTAAACTTCAATATCAAGTTTCTATTGAATTGTAAATACTTTAAGATCCTTGAGGCACAGAGATTTGGAATTTTTAATAAAAATGTGTCTGCTTATTAAAGAGTAAGAAGTGTTGCCTTATTTTGTACATGTGCTCTGAATATTTCAAAGTACTTTTAAAACATCATTTTATAATCAGATAATATAAGGCACTGTTATCAAAAACATTATTATAACTACTTAACCCCTCTATGCCTCAAATTCCTCATCTGAAAAATGAGGATAATTTACTCATCTATATCTAAATATACTCTTCCATAATGTGTGCATATTTTATATGTACTACCTCAAAAGATTGTTGTAAGGATTAAAGAGGTGGTACATGTAAAACAATTAGAACAAATCCTGGTACCTGGGCAGTGCTCAGTAAGTGTTACCTACTATTAATTAAAACGATCTAATATGTGTATACTTACAATACAATTTGGAATATCCTGGTTGACTCGGCTATGTGAAAATGTTGTATATTTCAAATTAATAGCCTGAGTTTGTTTATGGATTTGTTGATTTATAATGGACTCGGTCTAGAGATGGCAAATCATGATGGAGAATACTTAGCATAATATTCCCAGCATCGACCCCACGTCTGACGAGCTAGGTTTTTTCCCAACTCTGACACTGATTAGCTGGGTGAACTTGGGCACCTTATTTAACCTCTCTGTGTCAGTTTTCTCATCCTTAAAATGAAGGTCATAATAGTGTCTATCTCCTAGTGTTGTTGTGAAGATTAAATGAATTAATACATGCAGAACATTTAGAACAGTGAGCTCTACATAAGAGTTTGTTACTATTACTGCTATGTCTACTCTTATTTTTTAGGCCTAACTTCAAGTAGTAAAAGTCATGTTTCAAGACATTTAAAATAAGTAGTGTGACCAATTCCAAAAATATAATCTACCTTGGCCTCTGAAAATTTAAATCCTTTTTGTAAATTTGGCTATTCAAGAATTAGGAAAGTATCTCTCCGAGTAATCTCTCTGAAGAGTGTCCTTCCATAAGGGACTTCTTTTCTCTCTAGAAAGACAGTGAGATCAAGTTGGGATATTTAGTTTTTCCATATCATGAAGTAAAGTAATATACCTGCTACTAAGATCAGAGGAACCTGAAGTTCATCTTCAAAGGTGATAAAGACTGCAAAAAGCAACATTCTCATATAGAGGGACTTGTAATGAGCACACCCAGATTTCTAATCCATTTCAGGTGTATCAAATATAGATTGACTGAAAAATCAATGCAGCCACTCTGGATATTGAAGTGAGCATCTGGGAGCCCATCTTCTACACAAATATTCCTTCACATCCCTCTCAAATATGGGAAGATCCCATCCTCAGATGAATTCTCTTCTTATTCTACCTACTCTCACGCATTTCATGCTCAGCCATGGCTTCAACTTCCACCTTCATGCCGATGACTCCTAAACCATTACCTTCAGCCTTTCTCCTAAGCACCAGTCCTATATTTTCAGTTTTGGACTGGACACTTCCTTATGAATGTCCCACAGCACCCCAAGTTTCCAAAATAAATTAATTATTTTCATTCTAAACCCTATTTTCTCTCAATAATTCTCTCCATCAGTTAATGACAGTTACTGCCTGTCCAAATTGACTCAACCAATCTGTAATCCCCACCTATGGACTCCAGGGTGCTTTAAAAAGGGCCCCCACTCTGTGGACTATTGCTTCAGGGGTCTCTCTCTGAGCTCCAAAGCCTCTCTCTTCATGTTACAGACCATTCCCTTCAAATCCGGTTCTAAGCTTACTGCTTTCTAGGTCCAAATGAACGATTTTAGACCTCAGGATTCACAGGCCACTGTGAACCCTCAATGGGTTTCATGATTCTGAAATTTCCTCTTAAAATTATGTGCAAAATGCCATGCACGTAGTTAAGTTCGTTTTTTTAGTCCTTAGATTTCATTGGGTCATCAGAACAATTCATCACCCAACCCCAGAAATTTCCCTCCAGATGTCATCTGTTTCCCAGTCTCTGTTTACCCAGGAGGTGGCCATTGGTCCCTTTGCAGATGTCCTACAGCTAGTCCCTACCCACTTCTGCTCCCGAGCCTGGTTTCCATGCAAACACCTGGCTCCCTGCTGATCCAGAAGAATAAGAAGATATTACCTAAGACCCTTGTTACAGGAGAATGCAGTTGCTCTGGCCCCAAAGACCTTCCAGAAAAGCAAGTCCAACACAGTTCTCACAGCCAAGCCTTGCACTCCAAAGGCAGTTGATTCCCTGCCACCTCACCTGGTATCCCAGAAACAATTTGCCAAAGCCAAAGTGGGCTTGCCCCACCAGCTTCTGCAACTTGGCAGGGACTGCCAGGGATGAAGATGCAGTTCCTGGTGAGTTGCTGTACTCAAACCTAAAAACCTAGGTAGCCTTCTTCCCTTGGCAGCAATGCAGCCTTGAATATGTTCACCAGTGTCCCAGAGATCTTGGGGAACTTTATCCTTTAGCCCTACTTGCATTGACACCCTCTGAGCCTGCTTGTCTTTGACTTCTAATGTCTATGATTCATGACCTGTCCATAATCTGAAGGATATGTGTCCTTTATTTAACGTCAGACCTTTTCCTCTATTCTATGGAATCGTGTTCTCCATCATAGAGGCTGAAGTATGCCCCCACATAAACATATCACCACTGCAAACACAAACACACACTCATATATGCACATGCATGCTCTAATAAACCACTGGGAGTGAGGATTGGCAATCCATCTGTGGTCCATGAACCAATGACCCAACAAAGAGGGGCACTGTTCCAAATAAATCATTGATTCCTGCTTTTGAGGGAGATTCATGTCCTTACACACACACACACACAGAGCCAACTGATGTTCCTTAAGAAAAATAATGAAGAGGAAAGTTCTGCCAGGAATCCTTGACAACAGTGAAGTAACCATTTGGGACAATTACCAGCTACACTGAGCTCCAGGGCCTTGTTTAAGCCATCATTCTTTGTGAAATTAGATGTCTGAGATAGCTTTAACCTCATCTTCTTCCAGGGAGTGGACAACAACCTTCCAGATATGTGTTGATCTGTGTGAGTCCACCATGATGTCCTTCAGGCTCTGCAATATTCCAACCAATTTCCTTACACTATGAACAGCATTTTGAAAGACCTCAAGGTCTGATCTATTTGTAAAACATGTTAATATACTCCCCTATGTTGATATCCCACAGACTCTTGGGCAGCTCTTAATCATATATTTCAGACCTGTCTCCAGAGCAATATCAAGAGAATTTCAGAGCCTCAAGGTGAAGATTCTAGACACACTGTAAACAGCCATGCAGACCAAATTATAGTGAATGTATTCATTCCCCATTGCGGCTGAACAAATTACCACAAACTTAGCAGCTAAAAACAACACAAATTTATTATCTCACAGTTCTGGAGGCCAGAAATCCTAAAATCAAGCTGTGGGCAGGGCTACACTCCTTCTGGGAGATTCTAGGGAAAATCCATTTACTTGACTTTTCCAGCTTCTAGAAGCCACCTGCTTTCCTTGGCTCGTGACCCCTGCCTCCAGCTTTAAAGTGCTTCACTCCAAACTCTGCTACTATCTGACTTTGACCCTTGTGCCTCCCTCTTTTTTTTTTTTTAAAGATTTTATTTATTTATTCATTTATCCCCCCCCTGCTGCCTGTGCTCGCCGGGTCAGCCAACCACGCCGTGCGGGCGGGCCTGCCCTCACCAGGAGGCCCGGGGAACCGAACCCGGGTCCTCCCATATGGCAAACGGGAGCCCCACTGAATGAGCCACAGCCGCTTCCCTGTGCCTCCCTCTTATAAGGCCACGTGTGGTTACATTGGCCCACCTGAATAATCAAGGATAATATCCCATCTCAAGATCCATACCTTAATCACATCTGCAAAGTCCCCTTTGCTATGTAAGGCAACATATTCACAAGTTCTGGGGATTAGGAGATGGACTTCCTTGCAGGGGAGAAGGGGGTGATTATTCTGTCTACCACAGTGAACAAGACATCAGTGTTCCCAAGATAAAAGCCTCCCCTTCTTCCTGTTAATAAGAGTATGAAATATTTCCTGTGACTAGTTATTACTAATAGCTCATTTCCTATTTTCCTTTCCTGACATCTTCAATACTGACTTCTTTCATAAGGGAATGAGAGTTTTATTGTAGATAGAGGACTCTTCAGTGTTTGAGCCTATTTCTCTCTGCCTGATCAAAGCTTGCTCTGACTACCATGGCCTCACTGGTAGGGTTGTATATCTTCCCCAGGTGAATACCAGTCCATTTCTCCTTATTTCTTGCAAATACTAACCTGCATAAAAGTTAATTATCTGATATGATGGATGGGTTCAGTGTGACTGACAAGTTTCAGAGCAAAAAGTGACCAAGAGGGAAATGGTTCAAGGTGAGGTCAAAGACATAGCCATGGGCTTTGGATTTTGTTCTGTTTGATATGGAAAAAAGCCATTGGGGGGGTTTTATCAGAGAACTACTTGCTCCCTTTCCATGCTGTGGTGAAGCATAGGAATGGAGAAAGTGTGAATAATTGAAACCAGTTAGGAGGCTATTGCCAGTAGGTGAGAAATTGTATTATCATAGCTTATGATAATATTTTCAAATGCCAACTGGATATGATCCACTTGGCTATCTGGGAGGCATCTCAAACTGAACAGCTTCAAAGTCTAACTCTTGATTTTCTCCTCAGACCTACTCATTCAGCAATCTTCCTAATCTCAGTAATTGGAGCCTCCAGTTCTTATAAACAGCTTAATTGAGACATAATTCACACACCATAAATTCACCCATTTAAAGTTTACAATGAAATAGGTTTTTGTATATTCACAGAGTTCTGAAACCATCACCACAATAAATTTTACAACATTTCTATCATCTACAAGAGAAACTCTGTACCCATTGTAGTCACTTCCTATTTCTCCCAAACTCCCACTCCCCCAGCAGTAGGTAACTACTAATCTACTTTATGTCTTTATAGATTTACTATTCTGACTACTTCATATCAATGAAATTATACAATATGCAGTCCTTTGTATCTGGCTTCTTTCACTTGGTATATCTGAAGGTTTATCAATGTTGTAGGTTTGTTTTTGATAAAAAATAATTACTTTTTTATTATCAAATAATATTCCACTGTATGGATATATCACATTTCATTTATCTATTGATCATTTGAAGGACATTTAAGTTTGTTTCTACTTTTTGGCTATTAAGAATAAGTATCCACAAATATCCATGCACATATTTCTGTGTGGACATATGTTTTCATTTCTCTAGGAGGGGAATTGCTGGGTTATGTGATAATTCTACGTTTAACTTTTTGAAGAGCTACAAGATTGCTTTCCAAATCAGCTGTACCACTTTACTTTCCCACCAGCAATGTACATCCTTGAAAACACTCCCCCCCGCTGCCTGCGCTCGCCGGGCCAGCCAACCACGCCATGCAGGCGGGCCCGCCCCCACCAGGAGGCCCCGGGAACCGAACCCGGGGCCCCCCACATGGCAAACGGGAGCCCCACCGATCGAGCCACAGCCGCTTCCCTGGTCTTTGCTCTTAAATGTAGGTCAATAATCCATTTTGAGTTCATTTTTTGTATATGGTGTGAGGTAGGGAGCCACGTTTATTCTTTTGCATGGGGATATTCAGTTGTTCCAACAGCTACTGTAGAAAGATTATTCTCTCCCTATTGACTTGGCTTGGCACCCTTCTCAAAAATAAATTGACTGTAAATTAAAACATTTATTTCTAGATTCTCAATTCTATTCTTTTGATCTAAATGCCTATCCTTATGCAAGTACCACACTGTCTTGATTACTGTAGTTTTTGTGTAAGTTTTGAAATCAGGAAATCCTCCAACTTTGTTCTTCTTTCTTCAAGATTCTGGATGATTTTCATTTCCATATTAGTTTTAGGACCCATTTTTACATTATTGCAAATAAAGGTTATTGGAATTTTGATGGGGATGGCACTGAACCTGTAGATCAATGGGGAGTACTACTGTCTTTTTTTTTTTTTTAAGGTTTATTTATTTACTTTATCCATCTTAAATCCCCCCTTCCCCATTTGCTGTTTTGTGTCCATTTGCTGGGCAATTCTCTGTGTCTGTTTCTTGCCATCTCTTCTCATCCTCCTCCTCCCGTCTTCACCAGGATTCGATCCTGGAGACCTCCAATGTAGGAGAGAGGTGTTCTGCCATCTGCACCACCTCAGTTCCTGGTTTTCAGAGCTTTTGGAGCATCTCTCTCCTGTAACGTCATCATCTTGCTGCATGGCTCCCGGGGCCTGGCGGCTCACCGGCACACAGAGCCTGGCAGCCCATGCGCCTTCTATATATATATTTTTTTTATTTTACCGGGGATCGAACCCAGGTCCCTCCATATGGAAGATGGATGCCCAACCATTTGAGCCACATCCGCCCCCTACTGTCTTAACAATACTAAGTTTTCCAATTCATGAACGTGGAGTTTCTTTCTATTTATTAAGGTCTTCTTTAATTTCTTTCAACAATGTTTTTCAGTTTTCCAAGTACCCATTTTGTACTTCTTTGTTAAATTTATTCCTAAATATTTTATTCCTCCTGATTCTATTATAAATGGAATTGCTGGGAAGGGGATGTAGCTCAAGTGATTGAGCTCCCATCTACCATATGGGAGGTCCAGGGTTCGATTCCCAGGTCCTCCTGGTGAAGGCAAGCTGGCCCGTGTGGTGAGCTGATACATGCGAAGTGCTGGCCCACATGGAGTGCTGGCCCACATGGAGTTCTGGCCTGCGTAACAGTGCTGGCCTGTGCAGGAGTGCTGGCCCACGTGGAGTGCTGGCCTGCACGGAGAGCTGGCACAGCAAGATGATGCAACAAAAAAGAGATGCAGAGGAGAGACAATAAGAGATGCAGCAGACCAGGGAGCTGAGGTGGCGCAAGAGATTGGACACCCTTCCCACTCCGGAAGGTCACAGGATCAGTTCCCAGTGCTGCCTAAAGAGAAGACAAGCAGACACAGAAGAACACACAGCAAATGGACACAGAGAGCAGACAGTGAGTACAAACAATGGGGGGCAGGGGAGAGAAGTTTTAAAAATACTCAAATTTTTAAAAACTGAAATTGTTTTCCTAATGTCATTTTTAGAATATTTATTGCAAGTGTACAGAAATACAACTGATTTTTGTATATTGACCTTGTACTCTGAAAACTTGCTGAAATTGTTTAATAGTTCTAATAATTTTTAGGGGAATCCTTAGGATTTTCTATATGCAAGATACTATCATCTGTAAATAGAGAAAGCTTTAATTCTTCCTTTCCCAATATGGATGCCATTTATTTCGTTTTATTGCCTAATTGCCTGGCAAGACCCTTGAGTACAATGTTGGATAGATGTGATGATAGCAGACATCATTATTCCTAATCATGGATGGAAAATATTCCATCATTTGATGTTAGCTGTGGGTTTTTCCTAGATGGCTTTTGTCAGGTTGAGAAAGTTACTTTCTATTCCTGGTTTGTGAGTGTTTTTATCATGAAGGAGTTTGGGATTTTCTCAGATGGTTTTCCTGTGTGTATTGAGATGCTTATATGTTTTTGTCCTTTATTCTATTGATATTACATTAGTTGATTTTTGGATGTTACATCAATCTTGAATTCCTGGGATAAATCCCACTTGGTCATGGCATGTAATCATTTATGTATGCTGCTAGATTCAGTTTGCTAATATGTTGTGAAGAATTTTTTCATAGATATATTGAGCTGTTGTTTTCTTTTTTGTGATGTCTGTCTGGTTTCTGTGTATCAGGAATAACAGTCCTCATAGAATGAGTTGGGAAATGTACTCTCTTCTATTTTTTGGAAGAGTATGTGAAGAACTCATAAAAATTCTTCTTGGGAAGCGGCTGTGGCTCAATCAGTAGGGCTCCCATTTACCATATGGGAAGCGAACCCGGGGCCTCCTGGTGAGGGCAAGCCCGCCCACACGGTGTGGTTAGCTGACCCAGCAAGCACAAGCAGCAAGGGGGGGGATAAATGAATAAATAAATAAATAAATAAATAAATAAATAAATAAATAAATAAATAAATAAATAAAAAGAATTCTTCTTTGAAAATATGATAGAATTAACCAGTGAAGTCAACTGGGCCTGGTCTCTTCTTTGTGAGAAGTTTTTAAAATATTAATTCAATCTCTTTACGTATTATAAGTATATACAGATTTTTCTATTTCTTCTTGAGTCAGTTTTGGTAATTTGCATCTTTCTAGGAATTGCCTATTTCATCTGTTATCAAATACACTTATTCATAGTACTCCTTTAAAATCCTGTTTGTTTCTTTAAGATCAGTAGTGATGTCCCCACGTTCCTTCCTGATTTTAGTATTTTCAGTCTTTTCTCTTTTTTTTCTTGGTCAGTCTAGCCAAACATTTGTCAATTTTGTTGATCTTTTCACAGAACTTGCTTTTGGTTTTGTTTACTAGTGTTTTTCTCTTCCTATTTCTTAACTTCCTCTTTAAAATTCATTATTTCCCTTCTGCTTTCCTTAAGTTTAGTTTGTTCTTTTTACAGTCTTAAAATAGCAGCTGAAGTTATTGATTTGAGATCTTTCTTCTTTATTAATATAGGCATTTACACATACAAATTTAAGCACTGCTTTTATTGCATATCATGTGTTTTGGTATGTTGTGTCTTCGTTTTCATTTATCTGAAAGTATTTTCTAATTAACCTTGTAATTTCTTACTTGTTACTTAGGAGTGTGTTATTTAATTTCCACATGTTTTCCAAAGTTTCCAAATTTCTTTCTGTTATTGATTTCTAAATTCATTTCTTTGTGGTTGGAGAGCATATTTTGTATGATCTCAATTCTTTAAATTTATCAAGGCTTGTTTTATGGTCTAGAATATTGTCTATCCTGGATCATGTTCCTAGTGCATTTGAGAAGAATATGTGTTCTACTATTGTTGGGTGGAGTTTTCTATTGACGTCTGTTAGCTCTAGCTCATTTACAGTGTTGCTCAAGTCTTCTCTTTCCTTATTGATCTTCTGCCTAGTTTTTCCACCCATTCTGAAAGTGGGGTATTGAAGTCTACAACTATTATGGCTGAATGTTTTATTTCTCACTTTAATTCTGCCAGTTTTATTTCAGTTATTTTGGGGGTCTTTTGTTAGGTGCATGTATGTTTCCATTCAAATAGTTATTCAGGCCAAAAATACTAAAGCCGTCCTTGACCCTGCTCTCTCTATCCCACTCCACATAATAGCCATCAGCAAATCCTGTCTTCTCTATGTAAAAATATATTTGGAATCTGACTACATCTCACCACCACTGAAAATACTCTAGTTCTTACCATTTAGATATGTAAGTCTGTGATTTAAGGAGGGAAAAAAGAGCTGGAGATATAAATTTGGAAGCCACCAACATATAAATATAAAGGCATGGGAATGGATGAGAAGACATTGAGTGTGAGTATTAATAGAAGAAATAAAAGGAGTTTTGAGCTCAGGGACCAAAGACCATGCAGGGCTCAGGGACCAAAGGCTTTGGCTATCCTTCCCTATGTGTGATGAGAAAGCATTGCAGGACTGACCACAGGAGTAAGATGACATGATTTATATCTATGAAAAAATCACTCTGGTTGCTGTAAGGAAAAAAGATTAATAGAGGCAAGAGGGGAACCTGGGAGATGAGTAAGGAGGTTATTGCATAGTTTGGTGAGAGATGATGGTAGCCAGAGCTGGGGAGTTAGTAGCAGAGCTGGTGAGAACATATGTGAGATCTATTTGGAGATAAATCTGATGAGAATAATGTATCTTAAGAGGCTTTTACATGGACTAATACATAATCAAATTTAACCCTTCTGACAAAACTATCAAGTAGAAATTATGATGCTTATTATTCAGATGAACAATCTGTGACTCAGAAAGGACAGGTTACTTGTTGGGGATAACACAGTGGCAAAGCCAGGCTTCAAATCTACCCAGCACCAGAGCCCACTCTTTCCACTACACTTCACTGACTCCAAATTTAGAAAAGATACACTGGAAAAGAAACTAGTGTTGGTTCAAAAGTTTAAATTAATAAATGAATAGAAAATCAGTGATCATTTCAATTATTCTCTTAGGAATTATGAAATATTTAATAAAGGAAAGTCTTGGTTTAATAGCAGGTCACATCAATGAGGAAATAATATCAAAGAAAAATAGGCCTAAAATTAATGGGTTGATTAAAATTTTTATAAGCTTATAAATTCTGAAATAAGAAATAATATCATTAAAAAAAAATAAAATCCATACAAAAGAAAAAAAAAATGCTCCCCTCAAAAAAAGAATTCTTGGGAGTGAATATGGCACAAGCAGTTGAGTGCCCGCCTCCCACATGGGAGGTCCTGGGTTCGGTTCCCGGTGCCTCCTAAAGAAGACAAACAAGGGAAGCGGCTGTGGCTCAATCAGTAGGGCTCCCGTTTACCATATGGGAGGCCCCGGGTTCGGTTCCCAGGGGCCTCCTGGTGAAGGCAAGCCCGCCCGCACGGCGTGGTTAGCTGACCCAGCGAGCACAAGCAGCAAGGGGGGGATAAATGAATAAATAAATAAAATCTTTAAAAAAAAAAAAGAAGACAAACAAGCAACAAGCAGGCAACGACAGACAACAAGCAAAAACAATGAGCAGACAATGAGAAAAAACAATGAGCAAAAACAACAAGCAAGACAACAAGCAAACAACAAGCAGACAATGAGCAAAAACAAATGAGCAGGGAGTGGATGTGGCTCAAGCAGTTGAGGGCCTGCCTCCCACATGGGAGGTCCTGGGCCTCCTAAAGAAAAAATAAACAGACAATGAGCACAAACAATGAGCAAAAGCAACAAGCAAACAGATGAGGGAGCCGTCTTGGGGGGACGGTAAGAATTGTTAAGAAACCTGTTAAAAAACAGAACCTAAATATTTGTCTTAAGGAAATTAGCAAAGGACTGTGTATGATTATATGAAAGATGCTCATCACGGTATTTTATAATGGCAAAAATCATTAAAGCAGCCTAAATGTTCAATAACATGAGATTAATTAAATACATTTTGATAAATATTTCTATATAATGGAATGCTATACAGCCATTGGAGATTGTATATTTAAATACATTGAAGGCTATGGTATTATGATATTAATGCATGCTATTAATAAAAAAGATACAAGAACATAGGCTAAGATCTGTATTTTGGGAAGATATAGGTACATTTACAGATACAAACAAAGAGACAACACAGATAAACAGGGGAAATAGGAAATGAGAATGAGAATAAAAAAAGAAATATATTGAAATGAAATATTGATTCTATGGGTGTTAAGTATCTTGTATCATTTTCCCTATAAACATCTATTATATTCAAAAAATAAAAATACATTTACATAAAATTTACTATTTCGTGTAAATAAAATACATTTACATAATAAATGCATTAGTTTATGTAAATAAACATTTGCATGGTTTTATGTAAACATTTGTGTAATAAATGTTTATATATTTATTTTCATAATAAATATTTATTTATTTATTATGAAAATACATTTACATAATAGCGTGAGAGTAATGCTAGGAGGGAGGTTTATGCATAGCCAGTGGGAAATGAGCTCACCCTAATGCAGAGGCTTATGCAGATTTGAACCAAGTCTATTCTTTCTTACCCTCTGGCAACCGTGGAAGCCCGGGCAGGAGGCACCTGGGTGAGATCTGGTTAAGTCTGTCCAGTGAGGAGAAGTGGTAGTCTCCAAGAAGGCAGCCCTGCCATCTCCTTCCACAGTCCAGCTTGCTTTGCAACCAACAGCATTTGACACACCCACAAATTAAAAAACCCATTTGGGGGTGCTTCTTTTTTTCTCATTGTTTTGTAGCTATTATTTCCTTTAAAATGAACACTCAAACAGATGTCACTGAATTCATCTTCTTGGGATATTAAAATCACCCCAATCTATAGGGGCTATTCCTCCTGTTCTTCTGGTTATTTACCTACAATGACTCTCCTGGGAAACACACACATAATAGCATGCACCAGAGTTAGTCTTGCCCTCCACACTGTAAGGAATTATTTCTTCAGCAGCTTTGGCTTCTGGAACATCTGCTACACATCCACCACCGTTCTGGTCTTCACTAAATATACCATATACATAAAACCAATATCTGTTCAACCTTTTCTCATCTTCCAAGGTTAGATATTTACATATAAAACTAAAAAATCTATCACATACCCTACCAGAGGAGATGCCAAGTTTTAACCCTTCAACTACCCATTCCCTTAGGAGTGCTTCATCTATTCTTTTTTTTCGCTTTATTTTGTACATTTAATAATTGAAAATATAAACAATTAAGAACTAAAAAGTAAACACAGTTCATCTATTCTTATAACTTTAAAACCCATATGCCTACAACACTCAAATTTATATCTTTGGCCTATGCATATCTTCTGAGATCTCCTCTTAGGTGTCTAATAAGCATCACAGATTTACTGTTCAAAAGAAAGTTCTTGAAGACTTCCAGGAAGATGGCAGATTAGAAAACCATGGGACTCTCATCTTTCCCAGAAAAATAGCTAGAGGACAGGCAGGAACACCTAAAAAAATGTTCTAGGGTTTAGGACACTAGAGGAGGGCTAGACACCACCCAGAAGAGAGAAGGGCACAGGTAAAGAATCTTGATGGCAAGATTGTGAGTAGAAATTGCAGCTACAGCCGCCGGTGCCCTCCCACCCACCCTACAACAATTTTGAATTCTCTGGCTTTGGCCAGCAGCTACAGACAGAGGGGGCTGCAGAGATCCACATCCCCAGGAAAATGGATAAAAGTAAATAAATAAACAAATAAATCTTTTTAAAAACACACACACACATTAGAGCAAGCAGGTGTGGCTCGAGTGGTTGAGAGCACGCTTCCCACATGGGAGGTCCTGGGTTCAGTTCTCGGTGCCTTCTGGAAACAAAAGAACAAACAACAAACAAACAGGGAGGCCAAATCAGGGGAACCAAGTTGGCTCAGTGGTTGAGCACTGGCTTCCCACATGTGAGATCCCAGTTTCAATCCAGGTCCTCCAGGTTATCCATGTTGTCATATGCTTTATGACTTCATTTCTTCTTCCAACTGAAAAATACTCCATCGTGTAAATACAGCACAGTTTGTTTATCCATTCATCAGCTGATGGACACCTGGGTTGTTTCCAACTTTTGGCTATGGTGAATAATGCCACTATGAACAGTGGTGTGCTGTATGAACCTCGAGGACATTATGTTGAGTGAAGCAAGCCAGACACAAAAGGACAAATAGTATACGATTGGGCTACTATCACCTAAATATTGTGTGTCCCATATTGTGTAATTCTGTTTATATAAAATGTAAATACAAATCCATTTATAATGATGAAATTAGATGAGTGGTCAGGTAGGGCTGGGGAAGGACTGCTAAGGGGAGTGGAGTTTTTGTTTTTGGAGTAAAGAAGTAGTTCTAAAATTTTTTTGTGGTGATGAATGCACAACATTGTGATTATACTAAAAGCCATTGAGTATACACTTTGGATAGATTGCATGGTATGTGAATATATCTCAATTAAACTGCTTAATAAACAAATAATTGTGCAAGAATAGCCAGAAATAGCAGCTATGTACAGCAGGGGAAACAGAGAGACTGAGAGGTGATAATTTTCTTGTTTGTTTGTCTGTTTTTTGTTTATTATTATTATTATTATTGAAATAATGAAAATGTTCTAATAATGATTGAAGTGATGAATGCACAACTATGTGAGTATACCAAATATCATTTATTTTACACTTTGGATGAATTGCACGGTTTATTAACATGTATCAATAAAATGGATTTGTTTAAAAAACAGCTGTTAAAGTTAACATCTGCTGCATGTGATTACATTTTCTTTATTTCTTCCCCCTGCCTCATTGTTTGCACTCCCTTCTACTCTCTGTGTCTGCTCATTGAGTGCTCTCTGTGTCTGTTCATCTTTCTTTAGGAAGCACCAGGAACCAAACCCAGGACCTCCCATGTGGGAAGGAGGCACCCAATCACTTAAGCCACATCCGCTCCCTGCTTTGTTGTGTCTCTCACTGTATTTTCCTCATTGTGTCATTTTGTTGCATCGTCTCGTTGCATCATCTCGTTGTATCATCTTGTTGCGTCAGCTCACCACACCAGCCCATTGCCTCAGCTCAATATCTTGCTCATCTTCTTTAGGAGGCACCGGGAACTGAACCCTGGACCTCCCATGTGGTAGGCGGGTACCCAAATGCTTGAGCCACATCTGCTTCCCATGTGATTACATTTTGATGATTTGGTCTGTTACTAAAATTTTTTTATGGTGGCTGAAGCACCAGAGAATAGGATTAAGTTTATGTTGACGTAAAATTTAAGGGTGGTTTATTCTGATGTACAAGGGGAGTTTAAAAAAAGAAGAAAGAGCTAAAATCAAAGATCTAACTGAACAACTGGAGAAACTAGAAAAAGAACAGCAAACCAATCCCAAAGTAAGCAGAAGGAAAGAAATAATAATGATTAGAGCAAAAATAAATGAAGTTACAACAAAAAAATTGAGAAAATTAAAACCAAAAGCTGGTTCTTTGAGAAGATCAATAAAATTGACAAACCTATAGCTAGACTAACAAATCAAAAAAGAGAGAAGATGTAAACAAAATCAGAAATGAAGGGGGGAGGGGAGTTATGACTGACTCCCAAGAAATAAAAAGGATCATAAGAGGATATTGAGAAACTATATGCCAACAAACTAAACAGCCTAGATGAAATGGACAAATTCCTAGAAACACACAAACAATCTACATTTTTTGTTTGTTTGTTTGTTTTACCGGGAGGTACCGGGGATCGAGCCCCAGTCTCTCCATATGGTAGACGGACGCCGAACCTTTTGAGCCACATCCGTTTCCCACAAACAATCTTCATTGACTCTACAAGAAATACAAGAACTTAACAAACAAATCACATATAAAGAGATTGAAGCAGTCATTAAAAATCTCCCAACAAAGAAAAGTCTAGGACCAGATGGCTTCACAGTGAATTTTATCAAGCATTTCAAGAAGAATTATCACCAATTCTGTTTAAACCCTTCCAAAAAAATTGAAGAGGAGGGAAAATTACCCTAATGAGCCCAACATCACCCTAATTCCAAAGCCAGATAAAGATACTACAAGAAAAGAAAATTACAGACCAATCTCTCAAATGAACATAGACACAAAAATTCTCAAAAAAATACTTGCGGCTAGAACCCAACAGCATATCAAAAGAATTATACATGAGAAGCAGATGTGGCTCAATTGATAGGGCTCCCATTTACCATATGGGAGGCCCCGGGTTCGATACCCAGGGCCTCCTGGTGAAGGCAAGCCAGCCCATGTGGTGCGGTGAGCTGATGCAGGAGGACGACCTAACAAAGGGAGACAAGCAGACACAGAAAAATGGACAGCAAATGGACAGCAAGCACAAGCAGCAACGGGGGATAAATAAATAAATAAACAAAATCTTTAAAAAAAAAAAAAAAAGAATTATACACCATGACCAAGTGGGATTTATTCCTGGTATGCAAGGGTGGTTCAACATAAGAAAATCAACTAACATAATACACCATATTAACAAACTGAAGGGAAAAAAACCACATGATTATCTAGATCAATGCAGAAAAAGCATTCAAAAAATTACAGCATCCTTTCTTGATTAAAAAAGAAAAAACACTTCAAAAGATAAGAATAGAACAAAAATTTCTCAATATGGTAAAGTGCATATATGAAAAATCCACAGCAAACATCGTACTCAATGAGGAAAGATTGAAAACTTTCCAAGATTGGGAACAAGACAAGGATGCCTACTGTCACCAAAATTATTCAATATCATGCTAGAAGTCTAGCTAGAGCAATTAGACAAGAAAAATATATTAAAAAGGCATCCAAACAGAAAAAGAGGAAGTAAAACCCTCACTATTTGCAGATGACATGAAAATATATTTAGCAAATTCTGAAATGTCTACAACAAAGCTACTTGAGCTAATAAATGAGTTCAGCAAAGTGGCAGAAAACAAGATCAATATGCAAAAATCAGTAATGTTTCTGTACACTAGCATTGAACAATCTGAGGGGGAAATCAGGAAAAAAATCAATTTACAATAGCAACAAAGACTCGAATAACTTACAATCAATTTAACCAAAGATATATAGACCTATATGCAGAAAATTATAAAACAATGCTAAAAGAAATCAAATAAGACCTAAACAAATGGAAAGACATGCTGTGTTCATGGATTGGAAGACTAAATATCATGAAGATGTAAATCTTACCCAAACTAATTTATAGATTCAATGCAATACCAATCAAAATTCCAGCAGCCTACTTTTCAGAAATAGACAAGGCAATTACCAAATTTATTTGAAAGGGAAACTTCACCTAAATAGCCAACAACATTCTAAAAAAGAAGAGCGATGCAGGAGGACTTTCCTGGCATGACCTTAAACATTCTACAAAGCTACAGTGGTCAAAAAAAAGCATGTAATTGGCATAAAGATCATTGATCAGTGAGCTAGATCTATGGCCAACTGGTTTTTGACAAACCTATCAAGTCCATGTTAACAAGACAAAACAGTCTCTTCAACAAATAGGGCTGGAAGAACTGGATATCCATAACCAAAAGAATGAAAGAGGACCCCTATTACACTCCCTATACAAGAATCTACTCAAAATGGATCACATACCTAAATATAAAAGCTAGGACCATAAAACTACTAGAAGAAAATGTAGGGAAACATTATAAATATCTTGTGGTAGGTGGTGGTTTTTTGGATTTTATACCCAAAACACGAGCAACCAAAGAAAAAATAGGTAAATGGGACCTCCTCAAAATTAAATACTTTTGTACCTCAAAGGACTTTGTCAAAACAGTGAAAAGGCAGCCAACTCAATAGGAGAAAATATTTGGAAATCACATGTCTGATAAGGGTTTAATATTCACAACATATAAAGCGATGCTACAACTCAACAATAAAAAGACAACCTGATTTTAAAAATGGGCTAAAGACTTGAATAGACATTTGTCCAAAGAAAAAATACAAATGGCAAAAAAAAAAAAAAAAAAAAAAAAAAA